>CM061234.1:94410055-94461131 GCA_030844895.1 Ambrosia x helenae
AATAAATAAAAATAGTTTTTAACCATGTCTATAAAAATAATAAACGAAAACTAAACCTAACCCAAGGCTCGTTGGCTATTGATCTTTAACGTGCCCGTGGCCTTTTCTCCTTCCGGACCATTTCGCTCGCTCGTCACCGTTCTTGGCCGGTGCAAAGTTTTCTGTGCGAATTCCCTTCAATGTTCACTGAATGTTCTTGAATGAATAATAATTTATTCGCATGAAATCATTCCCAATTTTTTATAATCTGCCGTCAAAAACATTCAATCTATATGTGAACCGCCTTTGACTTGTGTTTTTTATTTAGGCTTGGGCTTCGGCCCAAGTCACTTTTTTTTCTTTTTTTTATTTAATATTATTATTATTATATACTATTGTAACTCCATGTTCCTGGCTCGGTTGTTCTTGGTTTGACCGAAGTTTTCTCGTTTACGCTCCGACGTCCATGAACACATGATCTCAAGTGTCCGTGTCTCAATTAAAATTCTTTCCTTTTGAGCCCATTTTCCACGAACACCTATAAAATAATAAAATAAATAAAATACCTAATAAAAATGACACAAAACGAATAAAAAGTTGACTAAATAATATACAAAATACATAGGAAATTAGATGTGTTTACGACACATCAATCATTCACACTCAAATAAAGGATACGAAACTGACCAGACGGTAATCAAACACTCACGAAGTGATAATCACGTAAGATTCGTACACAAGAAAAGACTCCAGTTTAAAAGCCTGTAACTATTGGTACGGTTGGAGTTTTAAAGAATAGAATGGAGGAACAGGATGTCCATAAGATATCTGATCATCATATAGACTCAAATAAAGGATACGAAACTGACCGGATGGTAATCGAACTCACGAAGCGAAAATTTCGTAGAGTTTCGTACACAAGAAAAGACTCTAGTTTAAATGCCTGTAACTATCATAACGGTTGGAGTTTTAAAGACCTGAATGGAGGAACGGGATGGCAATAAGATATTGATCATCATACAGACTCAAATAAAGGATACGATACTGACCAGATAGTAATCGGACTCACGAAGCGATAATTACGTAGAGATTCGTATACATAAATGTGTTTAAATGATGTGTAAATGATTATCCGTACCTAAATATGTTAAATATAGACTAAGGTTGCATGCTCATTTGTTAAGGTATGTTAGAATGCGTTAAACACGACAAACTGGAAAACTAGTTAAACATGAGTTCAGGTTCGACCACTTCGAGTGGTCGAAGGAGAACATTTTGTTTGGTTTGACCCTTTGTAAATGGGCGAACCTGGGATGTGGAATTGAAAGAATTCCCTTCGACCAGGACAGGGCTCATTCGACCCTGTGGAAGGGTCGAAGGAGGCCACCTTCGACCATTGGTATGGGGCGAAGGAGGATTATATAAATACCAAACTTTGTCATTTTTCATCATTTCACAAACCTTAACTGTCTCAAAACACTCTCAAACGATTCTAATCACTAAGGAAGGAGTTTTTTGCTCTTCTTTTTCATAAATCTAACCTATCTACAACATCTAAACAATAATCCAAGGTGTGTTCTTGATCCTAAACCTTTTTAAGCATTTTAATTCGTTTTCATCTAACCCTAATTGTCCGGATCTGTTCTAAGGGTGTTTTTATGATTAAAAACCTTTTAAACATCTTTCTAAATCAAAACCTATATCATATGACATAGGTTTTCATGATAATAAACGTGTGTTAATTATGTGTTATGTGGTGTTATGTGTTGTTCAATGAATTGCTGCTGTATCTATGATAGAAACATGATATAGGATTGTTAGGGATGCGAGTTTATTGTTGTTTAGGGTTAAAAAGGGGTAGATGATGATATTATGGGTATTTGGGGGTTTTAACGAATCTAGACTTGATGCATGATATTTATGATCAATAGAACTTATAGGGAAAGATCGAACACATCAACAAACTGACCATTTTAAGTTGAATATGAATCGATTTCAAAAGTTTCCAAATTGGGTAAATAATCCATGCATGATTGTGACGTTTCCATAATTTTTACCATTTTGGGAAAGGGCTGAAATGGACGTATTATTGAGGGAAATCGGTGGGGTTTTGTAAGGATAAGTTATTCATGCTTGACACTGTGTTTGATGATGTTTCGAGTCGTTTTGAATGTGTTTGAAGCGTTTTTAGGAAAATTTGCACAACAGGGGCGAACCTGGACTCCTTCGACCGATCGAAGGTGCGAAGGAGAGAATCCAGGGTCGAACCTGGGTTATGTTTGGGCGAACGTGGTAAAACGGGCGAAGGAAACATCAAACGGTCGAACGAAATCCAAAATGGGCGAAGGAGATTAAAAACGGGCGAAGGAGGCTTAATCTGACTGGTTCGACCTTTCTGATGCAGAAATGAGATTTTTGATACAAACTAAGTGTTTTATGCTTGAACCTTGTGTGTAATCTATGTGTACTTGATTAGTTAGGGTAATGGGTCACCAACGGGATGTCGGGTCGGTCTAGTGTGTCGGTTAAACATTTAAACACGCTTTAAAACATACTTGGTTACGATCTGGACAATCGGGGACTAGATAACCTTATGGTTATTAGTCGGAACACTTATGTGAACATTTTGATAGATCTCCGGTAGAGGGATTATCAAGGGCTTAACATCTTTACTTATAACGAAGAACGCTATCTAAGGTGAGTTCACGGCCCCACTTTTACTGCTTTAACTTTTGGGGGAGAAAACATGCGCTAAACTATTTTGGTAACATATGTCATACTATGGTTTTTAACTTTGTATTGCTTTACGATCTTTGGAAGTCCCGGGGGAAACCATGAATGTGCGGGGATGCACAACGGGGGAAATGTGGATAGATCTATTGGGCGTGACCTGCCCCACTCGTCGGCTTGGAGGGCCAGGCGAGTGCATGTTGTCTCGAACAGGAACATTGGTATCATGCTGAACATTCGAGCTGCTTAAACATGCTAAACATTGCTAAACGTGTCTAGTAATGGTTTCCAATCGTAGTAGTAATAAAACATACGCCTAGCTAGCGTACTTGGTAACATTGATATAGTATGGACATGGTAACGTTTGGGTAACACTTGGTAACATATTGAACAAACCTGTGAACTCACCAGCACTATATGTTGACATCTTTTTGGCATGTTTTTTCTCAGGTCGCTAAGGTAGCAACAAATGGAACTAGGCGCACGGTCTGCATTGGCGTCTAGGCGTAGTTGCATGTTTTGAAATAAAGTGTCTTGAATACTTTGGAATACTATTGTAGCTGATTAAATTCTTAAATGCTTCAGCTTATAAAATCGTTGTTTATGGTTTTACGTATTTCATATAGAGTTGTTTATTGTTATCGTTGACTTGGATCCTGGTTTGTCATGCGCCTCGCGGTATAACTCCGCAAGTGGTAATTTGAGGGTGTGACAGAATCCTGGCACAGGCAAACATTTTTTTAACGTTTTTAAATCAGAATTTTTAATACAATCCAATTTAATATTGATTATACGTCATTATTTAAACAAAAAAAATTAACAAAATGGATGGTAAAGATACTGTAAACATGAATCGGGATGAATAAACGAGGGAGTTCTATATATATATATAAAGAAAATTTGTGTGATGTTACAGTCTCCCCTACTTTTAGGAACTTCGTCCCGAAGTTTATTTTAAGAAGAAACATTTGAATAGTGTTGAGGATAGTTAGGGTGACTATGGTTCAGAGTAGGGTAAGAGTTTAAGGAATGTATAAGATAACCATAAATGCTAGATGGACTACCAAATAACTCGGGTTTGTTATTGGTCTGACCCTACAGTATCCCTTTCCATGTATCATTAGTGTTTATATATAGGGTGTACCGCATCTAACCCATCACACCTCTGATACTTCAAAAACATACCGGGTATCTCCCAAAACCTTAATAGAATTTCACACTACCTTAATGTACCTGTAAATTCATGATTACGTTCCTGACCGCAATCACCAATTTACCTTACATTAGGGTTTTGTGTCCTTCTATGACTCTAAGACTATAAGGAGTGGTGGGGGGGAAGAGGTGGGGGGAAGCGCCATGTGGCACTTGTGGGTCCCTTTTGGGGGGGAAAATAATTGTGGGGAGTGGAAGGGGGGGGAAGAGGTGGGGGGAAGTGACACTTGGCATTTTGTTTTTTCTTTTTTTTTTTTTTTTTTATAAATTAAATAATAATAATAACAATAACAATAATAATAATAATAATAATATAAACCGGAAAATATAATAAATTAATAAAAAAATAATTAATATTAAGTTAATAAAAAAATAATTAATATTAAAGTAATAAAATTTTAATTAGTATTTAATTTTACACTTTGAATTTCAAATTTTCCCACCACTGCTCCACACAGTACAAACATTAATTTTTCCCACCCAGAAGTTTGAATTTGAAATTTTGAATTTGAAACTCTGAATTTCAAAGTTTCCCCCCCACTGCTTCATCCTTCTAACCCTATAAATACAACACCTTACCAAATTCTCAGTCACACCTATTCCTCTTCCCTAAAGCAATGAATAACATTGGTGACGGTTTTCAACCAGGAGCTGCTGGCCCGTCTAATATCCGGCAGTATTCTCGCCGGTATCCCAGGGGACGGGGCCGCCCCCGGAGACTACCATTCTCCTCATCTCCTCCTCCTACTGCTCCACAACCTCCTATTTATCCTCCTCCTCCTCCTCCACAACATTGGTTACCTCCCCCTCCTGTTGTTGCTGCTGCACAACCAACCATTCCTCCTCATCCTCCTGCCGATGATGACTGGACGGATGAGGAATTGGTCTGGGCTATGGATTATGTCATGGCCCATCAACAAATGGAGCGACTAACGTTGTCGCCCCCTACCCCCTGGGCTGCTTCACTCCCCCAACACCAGACTACTCCCACCCCCACCCCCATCCCCCAACAGCAAACTACCCCCATCCCCATCCCCCAACAGCAAACTACCCCCATCCCCATCCCCCAAGACCATGGGACTTCCCCAACTGAGGGGGACTTGGAAGCCCTGAGGGAGATTGAGGAGGAGGAGTACTACTATAACCAACCTACCCCTCGTAGTGAGTACTACTACTTCCCCTCAGATGCGAGATCTGATGGACGGGACAGCTCACGTTCCGTCTCACCCGAGTACTACTTCCCCTGGGACAACTACTCTCCATAGTGGAGAAAATTAGGATTAATAATTAATTTAGGATTTATTTATGTTTAAATAAGTAATTTAGGATTTATTAATGTTTAAATAAGTAATTTAGGAATTATTAGGATTATGTAATGGTTATTTATGTAATGGTTATTAAGTTATTTAATTATGTTATTGTTATTTATTTTTTTTATTTAATTTCTTTTTTTTTTAAATACCAGATTGTAGTTTTTTTTTTTTAATTAAATGTCTTCATCATAATTAATATTAAATAATAATTGTCATCCAACCACACAATGCCACGTGTCCCCCTACTTTTCCCCCACGCCGGTGATCCCCTCCCCGCCCCCAGCCCCACGCCAACAATCCCGCCCCTATGGCGGCGGTGTTACCCCCCCTTCCCGCCCCTCTCCCGCCCCCACTCCCACTAGTCTAAACACACATGTAAGTAATGCAAAATAGCCTTGTGATTGAATCGTATACAATGTATCCAAAAATAAGTCCAACTGTTGAGCAGGAAAAAGACCCCTACCAGTCAGTGAGTAAGAACCTCTACCGATTATTGAGCAGGTGCGATAACCTCTACGGTCGTTGAGCAGGTTGTAGGGCCTCTACCGACTGTTGAGCAGGCATGATGACCTCTACCAATCGTTGAGTAGGTTATTTGGTACTCTACTAACTGTTGAGCAAGTACTTCATCCTCTATCAGTTGTTTGATTAAGTGTACCAATTATTACACACATGAATTGCAAATTGATAATATGTACACGTAAGCAATCAAGTATTAAGTATAGCATACGAGTTGTAATAGAGTTGCCCTAGACAAGGTTAATGACTCTAGGTGTGTCTATAGCAAATAGTTTATATTCCATGAATTCTAGTTTCAAATGTTCAAACATGGTAGATAGTCGAATCCTCATGTATAACTAAGGATTATGTTTGATGCAACACACAATCAAGTTTCAATAGTTTGGTTATCATGGGTAACTAGCTCATGTGTAAGAAGGTGAAGGATATGAATTTAGTTCTTGAGAGGATGATGAAAAATCTTGAAGCAGAATCAAGGTTGTGAGAGATAGTGAATGTGAAGATAGTTGATAAAGAGTTTATTTTATAGTAAGGAGATTATGTAGCAGTGTAAATTTTGGGGTTTGGATCAAAGGTTATAATCAAGTGTATAAGAAAACATGATTGTGGTATATGCCAAATATTGTAAAAATTTGAACAAGTTGAAAATGAGTGAGTGTCGATGGAGAATTTAGAGACTAGATATTATTCCTATGGATAAAAAAAATCTTATTATCAAAATTGGTTTTATACATAAAGCAAAAGTTGTTAAATAGTACAAGCTAAGTGGGCTTTGATTAAAATATTCCCGTTAGTTGGGAGACATTTTTTGTTACGTCAATAAATAAATAATTGAATTTAAGTTCGAGGACATTTTTTGACAAAAAATATGTACTTTGTAAAGTTACTAGGTAATGAAAATACAACAGGATTTAGAAATCTTTAGTTTGTGCTAAGGTATGAGGTTATAGTTTTTAAAAATAAGTAACATGTGGAGAAATGAAATAATATGATTTGGGTAGGGTGTTGAATATTTAAAAAGTGGCTAAGATGGTAAGGTGAAGTGTGATTGTGAAATCCATAGATGGTTATGAAATGAGATTGATTTAAGCTGTAAAATTTTGAGATTTTAGAGCTTAGTTTAAGAAAAGTGAGTATAATCATTTATTCATTAATTAAAACGAATAAACGAAAACGTTGACTTATCAAAACTTCTAGATTCTAATAACATAGTGAAGACATGCTTTAGCCTATAAGTGAACACTCATCCCGAGAATTCCCAGGTAGGCATCCGGGTCCCTCGTCTGATTAGGATTTATGCGCAATGCCAGTCCTAGACAAAAAACTCAGAATACAGGCGTTCACCCTTCCAGATTGCACGTGTTCGTTATTAAAATCTAGAACTTCGACGAGATCTTCAAGGTGGTTCAGGCTAAACCTGAGGATTTGTCCTATTAGTCTAAGAGTAGATCTTGTGATGGAGAACAATCTTCTTGTAGGGACTAAAGTAGGGAGAAGAAGTAGAGGGAGATAGAGAATAGAAACAAGTAAGGTTGCACGTAAAAGGAGCAAGTACTGATTATAATCCTATGGTTATAGACTAGATTATTTTTCTAATCACCTAATTCCCTTATAACCATGGCTCTGATACCAATCTGTAACACCCCAACCGATGGCGGAAACATCGGGATGTCACGTATTGATGATTGTTCAGTAGCTCATGGTAAATAATAAGTTTCAATATATGATTTAAATAAATTACATACAATTGTTCTAAGAATTTTGTACATCAAGATAAAAAAAATACTAGCTACGCATCTTCAAGCATTAACTCTAATCTTCGAGCAAGCTATAACCTGAAACATGTTAAGTTTGAAAATATTTTGGGTCAACAAAAGTTGGTGAGAATTACATAGGTTTTGATAATTGAATAAAAACTTGTACAATTCGAGTGTCATGGCAAGTCTAGTCCATATGTGAAAACAAAACCATCGGGTAAATCGAGTGCATAATCAAACCTTGTGACTAGAATATTGTGGTCCATCCCATACGCTCATGGTTCACTCGATTATGTTATAAATTCGATAACAATCACCCACGCTACCTATGTAGGAGGTACACGTATCCAGGTGGGATTGTCAGTCCAATAGATCTATCATTGTATACCGTCAGCTGATCAATGTTAATGATTATGCTAGAATAATGTGCTTACCCTAGTAATGTTTAAGACATAATGCAACATAGAATAACACATAGACACTTATGATTGAATTATAAATTGAATGTTGTAACATGTTTCACCCCAAAATAGTGAATGAAAAAAAAGGGGCTATGTAAAACTCACCTTAGGTGCATAATGAGTTCGTGCGTTTTATTGAGCGTGCAAACACTTAGTAATAATGCCTTGGAAAACTCGAAACTAGCTAGAGGAGATAATGACGGATGAAAACTTTAGTATATGGGAGATGGGATAATAATGTTTTTTTTTTTGAATGGTATAAAGAGTTGAATGGTAGGCTAGTGTATTTATAGTGTAAATTTTGGAGTTGTAATTAGGGGCTACTTTGACTAGGCTAGAATTTAGGAACAACTTTGACTTGACTAGAAGACCATATTTACTAACACTTTGACTTGACTAGGGGACCATATTTACTAACACTTTGACTTGACTTGACTAGGAGACTACGTTTGACTTTTCATGTTTGACTAAGGGACTTGAAAGGGTTTAAGTTTAATTGGTTTTAATTAACATCACAAAACACCAAATGGTGTAGTGGTTTGTGTGGTGTGGTTAAGGTTTAGCCCGCCAGGGACTCGGGTTCGAATCCTGGCACAGGCAAACATTTTTTTTAACGTTTTTAAATCAGAATTTTTAATACAATCCAATTTAATATTGATTATACGTCATTATTTAAACAAAAAAAATTAACAAAATGGATGGTAAAGATACTGTAAACATGAATCGGATGAATAAACGAGGCAGTTCTATATATATATATATATATATATAAAGAAAATTTGTGTGATGTTACATAACGGGATGGCCATAAGATATCAGATCATCATACAGACTCAAATAAAGGATACAAAACTGACCGGACATTAATCGGACTCACGAAGCGATAATTAAGTAGAGATTCATACACAAGAAAAGACTCCAATTTAAAAGCCTATAACTACCGGTACGGTTGGCGTTTTAAAGACCCGAATGGAGGAACGGGATGGCCATAATACATCTGATCATCATATAGAGTCATTTATGGGATACAAAACTGACCGGACGGTAATCGGACTCACGAAGCGATAATTACGTAAAGATTCATACACAAGAAAAGACTCCAGTTTAAAAGCCTGTAACTAACGGTACGGTTGGAGTTTTAAAGACCCGAATGGAGAACGGGATGGCCATAAGATATTTGATCATCATACATACTCAAATAAAGGATAAAAAACTGAAAGGGCAGCAATCGGACTCACGAAGCGATAATTACGTAGAGATTCGTACACAAGAAAAGACTCCAGTTTAAAAGCCTGTAACTATCAGTACGGTTGGCGTTTTAAAGACCCGACTTGAGGAAAGGGATGGCCATAAGATATTTTATCATCATACAGACTCAAATAAAGGAAACAAAACTGACCGGACCGTAATCGGACTCACGAAGCGATATTTACGTAGAGTTCGTACACAAGAAAAGGCTCTAGTTTAAAAGCCTGTAACTATATGTACGTTTGGGTTTTAAAGACCCGAATGTTGGAACGGGATGGCCATAAGATATTTGATCATCATACAGACTTAAATAAAGGATACAAACTGTCCGCACCGTAATCGAACTCATGAAGCGATAATTACGTAGAGATTCGTACACAAGAAAAGACTCCAGTTTAAAAGCCTGTAACTACCGGTACGGTAGGCGTTTTATAGACTCGAATGGAGGAACGGGATGGCCATAATATATTTGATCATCATACAGACTCAAATAAAGGATACGAAACTGACCTGACGGTAATCGGACTCACAAAGCGATATTTACGAAGAGATTCGTACACAAGAAAAGACTCCAGTTTAAAAGCCTGTAACTTCCGGTACGGTTGGCGTTTTAAAGACCCGAATGGAGGAACGGGATGTCCATAATATACCTGATCATCATATAGAGTCAAATAAAGGATACAAAACTGACCGGACGGTAATCGGACTCACGAAGCGAAAATTTCGTAGAGTTTCGTACACAAGAAAAGACTCTAGTTTAAATGCCTGTAACCATCAAAACGATTGGAGTTTTAAAGACCTGAATGGAGGAACGGGATGGCCATAAGATATTTGATCATCATACAGAATCAAATAAAGGATACGATACTGACCGGACCGTAATCGGACTCACGAAGCGATAATTACGTAGAGATTCGTACACAAGTAAAGACTCGTGTTTAAAAGACTGTAACTACCGGTACGGTAGGCGTTTTATAGATTGAATAGAGGACGGGATAGCCATAATATATCTGATCATCATACTAACTCAAATAAAGGATACGAAACTGACCGGACCGTAATCGGACTCACGAAGCGATAATTACGTAGAGATTCGTACACAAGAAAAGACTGAAGTTTAAAAGCATGTAACTACCGGTACGGTAGGCGTTTTATAAACTCGAATGGAGGGACGGGATGGTCATAATATATCTGATCATAATATTGACTCAAATAAAGGATACGAAACTGACCTAGCGGTAATCGGACTCACGAAGCGATATTTACGTAGAAATTCGTACACAAGAAAAGTCTCCAGTTTAAAAGCCTGTAACTACCGGTACGGTTGGCGTTTTAAAGACCCAAATGGAGGAACGGGATGGCCAAAAGATATCTGATCATCATACAGACTCAAATAAAGGATACGAACCTGATCGGACATTAATCGGACTCACAAAGCGATAAATACGTAGAGATTCGTACACAAGAAAAGACTCCAGTTTAAAAGCCTATAACTACCGGTACGGTTCGCGTTTTAAAGACCCAAATGGAGGAACGGGATGGCCATAATATATGTGATCATCATATAGACTCAAATAAACTATACGAAACTGACCGGACGGTAATCGGACTCACGAAGCGAAAATTTCGTAGAGTTTCGTACACGAGAAAAGACACTAGTTTAAATGCCTGTAACTACCATAACGGTTGGAGTTTTAAATACCCGAATGGAGGAACGGGATAGCCATAAGATATTTGATCATCATACAGACTCAAATAAAGGATATGATACTGACCGGACCGTAATCGGACTCACGAAGCGATAATTACGTAGAGATTCGTACACAAGAAAAGACTCAAGTTTAAAAGCCTGTAACTACCGGTACGGTAGGTGTTTTATAGACTCGAATAGAGGACGTGATGGCCATAATATATCTGATCATCATACTGACTCAAATAAACGATACGAAACTGACCGGGCTGTAATCGAACTCACGAAGCGATAATTACGTAGAGATTCGTACACAAGAAAAGACTGCAGTTTAAAAGCATGTAACTACCGGTACGGTAGGCGTTTTATAAACTCGAATGGAGGGACGGGATGGCCATAATATATCTGATCATCATACTGACTCAAATAAAGGATACGAAACTGACCGGACCGTAATTGGACTCACGAAGCGATAATTACGTAGAGATTCGTACACAAGAAAATACTGAAGTTTAAAAGCATGTAACTACCGGTACGTTAGGCGTTTTATAAACTCGAATGGAGGGACGGGATGGCCATAATATATCTGATCATCATATTGACTCAAATAAAGGATACGAAACTGACCTAGCGGTAATCGGACTCACGAAGCGATATTTACGTAGAGATTCGTACACAAGAAAAGACTCCAGCTTAAAAGCCTGTAACTATCGGTACGGTTGGAGTTTTAAAGACCCGAATGGAGGAACGGGATGGCCATAAGATATCTGATCATCATACAGAGTCAAATAAAGGATACGAACCTGACCGGACATTAATCGGACTCACAAAGCGATAAATACGTAGAGATTCGTACACAAGAAAAGACTCCTGTTTAAAAGCCTATAACTACCGGTACGGTTGGCGTTTTAAAGACCCTAATGGAAGAACGGGATGGCCATAATATATGTGATCATCATATAGACTCAAATAAACGATACGAAACTGACCGGACGGTAATCGGACTCACGAAGCGAAAATTTCGTAGAGTTTCGTACACAAGAAAAGACTCTAGTTTAAATGCATGTAACTATCATAACGGTTGGAGTTTTAAAGACCCGAATGGAGGAACGGGATGGCCATAAGATATTTAATCATCATACAGACTCAAATAAAGGATATGATACTGACCGGACCGTAATCGGACTCACGAATCGATAATTACGTAGAGATTCGTACACAAGAAAAGACTCAAGTTTAAAAGCCTGTAACTACCGGTACGGAAGGCGTTTTATAGACTCGAATGGAGGACGGGATGGCCATAAATCCATAATATATTTGATCATCATACTGACTTAAATAAAGGATACGAAACTGAACGGACCGTAATCGGACTCACGAAGCGATAATACGAAGAGATTCGTACACAAGAAAAGACTGCAGTTTAAAAGCCTGTAACTACCGGTACGGTAGGCGTTTTATAGACTCGAATGGAGGAACGGGATGGCCATAATATATCTGATCATCATACAGACTCAAATAAAGGATACGAAACTAACCTAACGGTAATTGGACTCACGAAGCAATATTTACGTAGAGATTCATACACAAGAAAAGACTTTAGTTTAAAAGCCTGTAACTACTGGTATGGTTGGTGTTTTAAAGACCCAAATGGAGGAACGGATGGCCATAAGATATTTGATCATCATACAGACTCAAATAAAGCATACGAACCTGACCAGACATTAATCAGACTCACAAAGCGATAAATACGTAGAGATTCGTACACAAGAAAAGACTCCAGTTTAAAAGCCTATTACTACCGGTACGGTTGGCGTTTTAAAGACCCGAATGGAGGAACGGGATGGCCATAATCTATCTGCTCATCATATAGAATCATTTAAAGGATACAAAACTGACCGGACGGTAATCGAACTCACGAAGCGATAATTACGTTGAGATTCGTACAGAAGAAAAGACTCAAGTTTAAAAGCCTGTAACTATCGGTACGGTTGGAGTTTTAAACACCCGAATGGAGAACGGGATGGCCATCAGATATTTGATCATCATACAGACTCAAATAAAGGATACAAAACTAACCGGGCAGCAATCGGACTCACTAAGCGATAATTACGTAGAGATTCGTACACAAGAAAAGACTCCAGTTTAAAAGCCTGTAACTATCAGTACGGTTGGTGTTTTAAAGACCCGAATGGAGGAACGAGATGGCCATAAGATATTTGATCATCATACAGACTCAATTAAAGGATACGAACCTGACCGGACATTAATCGGACTCACAAAGCGATAAATACGTAGAGATTCGTACACAAGAAAAGACTCCTGTTTAAAAGCCTATAACTACCGGTACGGTTGGCGTTTTAAAGACCCGAATGGAAGAACGGGATGGCCATAATATATGTGATCATCATATAGACTCAAATAAATGATACGAAACTGACCGGACGGTAATCGGACTCATGACGCGAAAATTTCGTAGAGTTTCGTACACAAGAAAAGACTCTAGTTTAAATGCCTGTAACTATCATAACGGTTGGAGTTTTAAAGACCCGAATGGAGGAACGGGATGGCCATAAGATATTTAATCATCATACAGACTCAAATAAAGGATATGATACTGACCGGACCATAATCGGACTCACGAATCGATAATTACGTAGAGATTTGTACACAAGAAAAGACTCAAGTTTAAAAGCCTGTAACTACCGGTACGGTAGGCGTTTTATAGACTCGAATGGAGGATGGGATGGCCATAAATCCATAATATATTTGATCATCATACTGACTTAAATAAAGGATACGAAACTGAACGGACCATAATCGGACTCACGAAGCGATAATTACGAAGAGATTCGTACACAAGAAAAGACTGCAGTTTAAAAGCCTGTAACTACCGGTACGGTAGGCGTTTTATAGACTCGAATGGAGGAACTGGATGGCCATAATATATCTGATCATCATACAGACACAAATAAAGGATACGAAACTAACCTAACGGTAATCGGACTCACGAAGCAATATTTACGTAGAGATTCGTACACAAGAAAAGACTCCAGTTTAAAAGCTTGTAACTACTGGTATGGTTGGCGTTTTAAAGACCCAAATGGAGGAACGGGATGGCCATAAGATATTTGATCATCATACAGACTCAAATAAAGCATACGAACCTGACCGGACATTAATCGGACTCACAAAGCGATAAATACGTAGAGATTCGTACACAAGAAAATACTCCAGTTTAAAAGCCTATTACTACCGGTACGGTTGGCGTTTTAAAGACCCGAATGGAGGAACGGGATGGCCATAATCTATCTGATCATCATATAGAATCATTTAAAGGATACAAAACTGACCGGACGGTAATCGAACTCACGAAGCTATAATTACGTTGAGATTCGTACAGAAGAAAAGACTCCAGTTTAAAAGCCTGTAACTATCGGTACGGTTGGAGTTTTAAACACCCGAATGGAGAACGGGATGGCCATCAGATATTTGATCATCATACATACTCAAATAAAGGATACAAAACTAACCGGGCAGCAATCGGACTCACTAAGCGATAATTACGTAGAGATTCGTACACAAGAAAAGACTCCAGTTTAAAAGCCTGTAACTATCAGTACGGTTGGTGTTTTAAAGATCCAAATGGAGGAACGAGATGGCCATAAGATATTTGATCATCATACAGACTCAAATAAAGGATACGAAACTAACCGGACCGTAATCGGACTCACGAAGCGATATTTACGTAGAGATTCATACACTAGAAAAGACTCCATTTTAAAAGCCTGTAACTACCGGTACGGTTGGCGTTTTAAGACCCGAATGGAGGAACGGGATAACCATAATATATCTGAACATCATACAGACTCAAATAAAGGATACAAAACTGACCGGACGGTAATCGGACTCACAAAGCGATAATTACGTAGAGATTCGTACACAAGAAAAGGCTCCAGTTTAAAAGCCTGTAACTACCGGTACGGTAGGCGTTTTATAGACTCGAATGGAGGAACGGGATGGCCATAATATATCTAATCATCATACAGACTCAAATAAAGGATACGAAACCGACCTAACGGTAATCGGACTCACGAAGCGATATATACGTAGAGATTTGTACACAAGAAAAGACTCTAGTTTAAAAGCCTGTAACTATTGGTACTGTTGGAGTTTTAAAGACCCTAATGGAGGAACGGGATGGCCATAAGATATCTGATCATCATACAGACTCAAATAAAGGATACGATACTGACCGGACCGTAATCAGACTCATGAAGCGATAATTACGTAGAGATTCGTACACAAGAAAAGACTCCAGTTTAAAAGATTGTAACTACCGGTACGGTAGGCGTTTTATAGACTTGAATAGAGGACGGGATGGCCATAATATATCTGATCATCATACTGACTCAAATAAAGGATACGAAACTGACCGGACCGTAATCGGACTCATGAAGCGAAATTACGTAGAGATTCGTACACAAGAAAAGACTCAAGTTTAAAAGCCTGTAACTACCGGTACGGTAGGTGTTTTATAAACTCGAATGGAGGGACGGGATGGCCATAATATATCTGATCATCATATAGAGTCATTTAAAGGATACAAAACTGACCGGACAGTAATCGAACTCACCAAGCGATAATTACGTAGAGATTCGTACACAAGAAAAGACTCCAGTTTAAAAGCCCCTAACTACGGTACGGTTGGCGTTTTAAAGACCCAAATGGAGGAACAGGATGGCCATATGATATCTGATCATCATACAGACTCAAATAAAGGATACGATACTGACCGGACCGTAATCAGACTCATGAAGCGATAATTACGTAGAGATTCGTACACAAGAAAAGACTCCAGTTTAAAAGATTGTAACTACCGGTACGGTAGGCGTTTTATAGACTTGAATAGAGGACGGGATGGCCATAATATATCTGATCATCATACTGACTCAAATAAAGGATACGAAACTGACCGGACCGTAATCGGACTCATGAAGCGAAATTACGTAGAGATTCGTACACAAGAAAAGACTGCAGCTTAAAAGTATGTAACTACCGGTACCGTAGGTGTTTTATAAACTCGAATGGAGGGACGGGATGGCCATAATATATCTGATCTTCATATTGACTCAAATAAAGGATACGAAACTGACCTAGCGGTAATCGGACTCACGAAGCGATATTTACGTCGAAATTCGTACACAAGAAAAGACTCCAATCTAAAAGCCTGTAACTACCGGTACGGTTGGCGTTTTAAAGACCCAAATGGAGGAACGGGATGGCCATATGATATCTGATCATCATACAGACTCAAATAAAGGATACGTACCTAACCGGACATTAATCAGACTCACAAAGCGATAAATACGTAGAGATTCGTACACAAGAAAAGACTCCAGTTTAAAAGCCTATAACTACCGGTACGGTTGGCGATTTAAAGACCCGAATAGAGGAACGGGATGGCCATAATATATCTGATCATCATATAGACTCAAATAAACGATACGAAACTGACGGATGGTAATCGGACTCACGAAGCGAAAATTTCGTAGAGTTTCGTACACAAGAAAAGACTCTAGTTTAAATACCTGTAACTATCATAACGGTTGGAGTTTAAAAGACCCGAATGGAGGAACGGGATGGCCATCAGATATTTGATCATCATACAGACTCAAATAAAGGATACGATACTGACCGGCCGTAATCGGACTGATGAAGCGATAATTACGTAGAGATTCGTACACAAGAAAAGACTCCAGTTTAAAAGACTGTAACTACCGGTACGGTAGGCGTTTTATAGACTTGAATAGAGGACGGGATGGCCATAATATATCTGATCATCATACAGACTCAAATAAAGGATACGAAACCGACCTAATGGTAATCGGACTCACGAAGCGATATTTACGTAGAGATTCGTACACAAGAAAAGACTCCAGTTTAAAAGCCTGTAACTATTGGTACGGTTGGAGTTTTAAAGACCCTAATGGAGGAACAGGATGGCCATAAGATATTTGATCATCATACAGACTCAAACAAAGGGTACGAACCTGACCGGACATTAATCGGACTCACAAAACGATAAATACGTAGAGATTCGTACACAAGAAAAGACTCCAGTTTAAAAGCCGATAACTACCGGTACGGTTGGCGTTTTAAAGACCCGAATGGACGATCGGGATGGCCATAATATACTTGATCATCATATAGAGTCATTTAAAGGATACAAAACTGACCGGACGGTAATCGAACTCACGAAGCGATAATTACGTAGAGATTCGTGCACAAGAAAAGACTCTAGTTTAAATGCATGTAACTATCATAACGATTGGAGTTTTATAGACCCGAATGGAAGAACGGGATGGCCATAAGATATTTGATCATCATACAGACTCAAATAAAGGATACGATACTGACCGGACCGTAATCGGACTCACGAAGCGATAATTACGTAGAGATTCGTAAACAAGAAAAGACTCCAGTTTAAAAGACTGTAACTACCGGTACGCTAGGCGTTTTATAGACTTGAATAGAGGACGGGATGGCCATAATATATCTGATCATCATGCTGACTCAAATAAAGGATACGAAACAGACCGGACCGTAATCGGACTCACGAAGCGAAATTACGTAGAGATTCGTACACAAGAATAGACTGCAGTTTAAAAGTATGTAACTACCGGTACGGTAGGCGTTTTATAAACTCGAATGGAGGGACGGGATGGCCACAATATATCTGATCATCATATTGACTCAAATAAAGGATACAAAACTGACCTAGCGGTAATCGGACTCACGAAGCGATATTTACGTAGAAATTCGTACACAAGAAAAGGCTCCAGTTTAAAAGCCTATAACTACCGATACGGTTGGCGTTTTAAAGACCCGAATGGACGATCGGGATGGCCATAATATACTTGATCATCATATAGAGTCATTTAAAGGATACAAAACTGACCGGACGGTAATCGAACTCACCAAGCGATAATTACGTAGAGATTTGTACACAAGAAAAGACTCTAGTTTAAATGCCTGTAACTATCATAACGATTGGAGTTTTACAGACCCGAATGGAGGAACGGGATGGCCATAAGATATTTGATCATCATACAGACTCAAATAAAGGATACGATACTGACCGGACCGTAATCAGACTCACGAAGCGAAATTACGTAGAGATTCGTACACAAAAAAATACTGCAGTTTAAAAGTATGTAACTACGGTACAGTAGGCATTTTATAAACTCGAATGGGGGGACGGGATGGCCATAACATATCTGATCATCATATTGACTCAAATAAAGGATACGAAACTGACCTAGCTGTAATCGGACTCACGAAGCGATATTTACGTAGAAATTCGTACACAAGAAAAGACTCCAGTTTAAAAGCCTGTAACTACCGGTATGGTTGGCGTTTTAAAGACCCAAATGGTGGAACGGGATGGCCATATGATATCTGATCATCATACAGACTCAAATAAAGGATACAAACCTAACCGGACATTATTCGGAATCACAAAGCTATAA
Organism: Ambrosia x helenae; assembly: GCA_030844895.1. NCBI lineage: Eukaryota > Viridiplantae > Streptophyta > Magnoliopsida > Asterales > Asteraceae > Ambrosia > Ambrosia x helenae. Next base: position 94,428,497 of record CM061234.1, read on the forward strand.
ATACGTAGAGATTCGTACACAAGAAAAGACTCCAGTTTAAAAGCCTATAACTACCGGTACTGTTGGCGATTTAAAGACCCGAATGGAGGAACGGGATGGCCATAATATATCTGATCATCATATATTCTAAAATAAACGATACGAAACTGACCGGATGGTAATCGGACTCACGAAGCGAAAATTTCGTCGAGTTTCGTACACAAGAAAAGAATCTAGTTTAAATACCTGTAACTATCATAACAGTTGGAGTTTTAAAGACCCGAATGGAGGAACGGGATGGCCATAAGATATTTGATCATCATACAGACTCAAATAAAGGATACGATACTGACTGGACCGTAATCGGACTCATGAAGCGATAATTACGTAGAGATTCGTACACAAGAAAAGACTCCAGTTTAAAAGACTGTAACTACCGGTACGGTAGGCGTTTTATAGACTTGAATAGAGGACGGGATGGCCATAATATATCTGATCATCATATTGACTCAAATAAAGGATACGAAACTGACCGGACCGTAATCAGACTCACGAAGCGAAATTACGTAGAGATTCGTACACAAAAAAATACTGCAGTTTAAAAGTATGTAACTACCGGTACAGTAGGCATTTTATAAACTCGAATGGGGGGACGGATGGCCATAACATATCTGATCATCATATTGACTCAAATATAGGATACGAAACTGACCTAGCTGTAATCGGACTCACGAAGCGATATTAACGTAGAAATTCGTACACAAGAAAAGACTCCAGTTTAAAAGCCTGTAACTACCGGTATGGTTGGCGTTTTAAAGACCCAAATGGTGGAACGGGATGGCCATATGATATCTGATCATCATACAGACTCAATAAAGGATACAAACCTAACCGGACATTATTCGGAATCACAAAGCTATAAATACGTAGAGATTCGTACACAAGAAAAGACTCCCGTTTAAAAGCCTATAACTACCGGTACTGTTGGCGATTTAAATACCCGAATGGAGGAACGGGATGGCCATAATATATCTGATCATCATATATTCTAAAATAAATGATACGAAACTGACCGGATGGTAATCGGACTCACGAAGCGAAAATTTCGTCGAGTTTCGTACACAAGAAAAGAATCTAGTTTAAATACCTGTAACTATCATAACAGTTGGAGTTTTAAAGACCCGAATGGAGGAACGGGATGGCCATAAGATATTTGATCATCATACAGACTCAAATAAAGGATACGATACTGACTGGACCGTAATCGGACTCATGAAGCGATAATTACGTAGAGATTCGTACACAAGAAAAGACTCCAGTTTAAAAGACTGTAACTACCGGTACGGTAGGCGTTTTATAGACTTGAATAGAGGACGGGATGGCCATAATATATCTGATCATCATATTGACTCAAATAAAGGATACGAAACTGACCGGGACCGTAATCAGACTCACGAAGCGAAATTACGTAGAGATTCGTACACAAAAAAATACTGCAGTTTAAAAGTATGTAACTACCGGTACAGTAGGCATTTTATAAACTCGAATGGGGGGACGGGATGGCCATAACATATCTGATCATCATATTGACTCAAATATAGGATACGAAACTGACCTAGCTGTAATCGGACTCACGAAGCGATATTAACGTAGAAATTCGTACACAAGAAAAGACTCCAGTTTAAAAGCCTGTAACTACCGGTATGGTTGGCGTTTTAAAGACCCAAATGGTGGAACGGGATGGCCATATGATATCTGATCATCATACAGACTCAAATAAAGGATACAAACCTAACCGGACATTATTCGGAATCACAAAGCTATAAATACGTAGAGATTCGTACACAAGAAAAGACTCCCGTTTAAAAGCCTATAACTACCGGTACTGTTGGCGATTTAAATACCCGAATGGAGGAACGGGATGGCCATAATATATCTGATCATCATATATTCTAAAATAAACGATACGAAACTGACCGGATGGTAATCGGACTCACGAAGCGAAAATTTCGTCGAGTTTCGTACACAAGAAAAGACTCTAGTTTAAATACCTGTAACTATCATAACAGTTGGAGTTTTAAAGACCCGAATGGAGGAACGGGATGGCCATAAGATATTTGATCATCATACAGACTCAAATAAAGGATACGATACTGACTGGACCGTAATCGGACTCATGAAGCGATAATTACGTAGAGATTCGTACACAAGAAAAGACTCCAGTTTAAAAGACTGTAACTACCGGTACGGTAGGCGTTTTATAGACTTGAATAGAGGACGGGATGGCCATAATATATCTGATCATCATACTGACTCAAATAATGGATACGAAACTAACCGGACCGTAATCGGACTCACGAAGCGAAATTACGTAGAGATTCGTACACAAGAAAAGACTACAGTTTAAATGTATGTAACTACCGGTACGGTAGGCGTTTTATAAACTCGAATGGAGGGACGGGATGGCCATAATATATCTGATCATCATATTGACTCAAATAATGGATACGAAACTGACCTAGCGGTAATTGGACTCACGAAGCAATATTTACGTAGAAATTCGTACACAAGAAAAGACTCCAGTTTAAAAGCCTGTAACTACCGGTACGGTTGGCGTTTTAAAGACCCGATTGGAGGAACGGGATGGCCATAATATGTCTGATCATCATATAGAGTCATTTAAAGGATACAAAACTGACCGGACGGTAATCGAACTCACGAAGCGATAATTACGTAGAGATTCGTGCACAAGAAAAGACTCTAGTTTAAATGCATGTAACTATCATAACGATTGGAGTTTTATAGACCCGAATGGAAGAACGGGATGGCCATAAGATATTTGATCATCATACAGACTCAAATAAAGGATACGATACTGACCGGACCGTAATCGGACTCACGAAGCGATAATTACGTAGAGATTCGTAAACAAGAAAAGACTCCAGTTTAAAAGACTGTAACTACCGGTACGCTAGGCGTTTTATAGACTTGAATAGAGGACGGGATGGCCATAATATATCTGATCATCATGCTGACTCAAATAAAGGATACGAAACAGACCGGACCGTAATCGGACTCACGAAGCGAAATTACGTAGAGATTCGTACACAAGAATAGACTGCAGTTTAAAAGTATTTAACTACCGGTACGGTAGGCGTTTTATAAACTCGAATGGAGGGACGGGATGGCCATAATATATCTGATCATCATATTGACTCAAATAAAGGATACGAAACTAACCTAGTGGTAATCGGACTCACGAAGCGATATTTACGTAGAAATTCGTACACAAGAAAAGACTCCAGTTTAAAAGCCTGTAACTACCGGTACGGTTGGCGTTTTTAGGACCCAAATGGAGGAACGGGATGGCCATATGATATCTGATCATCATACAGACTCAAATATAGGATACGAACCTAACCGGACATTAATCGGACTCACAAAGCTATAAATACGTAGAGATTCGTACACAAGAAAAGACTCCAGTTTAAAAGCCTATAACTACCGGTACGGTTGGCGATTTAAAGACCCGAATGGAGGAACGGGATGGCCATAATATATCTGATCATCATATAGACTCAAATAAACGATACGAAACTGACCGGATGGTAATCGGACTCACGAAGCGAAAATTTCGTAGTGTTTCGTACACAAGAGAAGACTCTAGTTTAAATACCTGTATCTATCATAACGGTTGGAGTTTAAAGACCCGAATGGAGGAACGGGATGGCCATAAGATATTTGATCATCATACAGACTCAAATAAAGGATACGATACTGACCGGACCGTAATCGGACTCATGAAGCGATAATTAGGTAGATATTCGTACACAAGAAAAGACTCAAGTTTAAAATCCTCTAACTACCGGTACGGTAGTCGTTTTATAGACTCGAATGGTGGACGGGATGGCCATAAATCCATAATATATCTGATCATCATACTGACTCAAATAAAGGATACGAAACTGAACGGACCGTAATCGGACTCACGAAGCGATAATTACGTAGAGATTCGTACACAAGAAAAGACTGCAGTTTAAAAGCCTGTAACTACCAGTATGGTAGGCGTTTTATAGACTCGAATGGAGGGACGGGATGGCCATAATATATCTGATCATCATACAGACTCAAATAAAGGATACGAAACTGACCTGACGGTAATCGGACTCACAAAGCAATATTTACGTAGAGATTCGTACACAACAAAAGACTCCAGTTTAAAAGCCTGTAACTACCGGTATGGTTGGCGTTTTAAAGACCCAAATGGAGGAACGAGATGGCCATAAGATATATGATAATCATACAGACTCAAATAAGGATAAGAACCTGATCGGACATTAATCGGACTCACAAAGCGATAAATACGTAGAGATTCGTACACAAGAAAAGACTCCAGTTTAAAAGCTTATAACTACCAGTACGGTTGGCGTTTTAAAGACCCGAATGGAGCAACGGGATGGCCATAATATATCTGATCATCATATAGTGTCATTTAAAGGATACGAAACTGACCGGACGGTAATCGAACTCACGAAGCGATAATTACGTAGAGAATCGTACACAAGAAAAGACTCCAGTTTAAAAGCCTGTAACTATCGGTACGGTTGGAGTTTTAAAGACCCAAATGGAGAACGGGATGGCCATAAGATATTTGATCATCATACAGACTCAAATAAAGGATACAAAACTGACCGGGTAGCAATCGGACTCACTAAGCGATAATTACGTAGAGATTCGTACACAAGAAAAGACTCCAGTTTAAAACCCTGTAACTATCAGTACGGTTGGTGTTTTAAAGACCCGAATGGAGGAACGGGATGGCCATAAGATATTTGATCATCATACAGACTCAAATAAAGGATACGAAACTGACCGGACCGTAATCGGACTCACGAAGCGATATTTACGTAGAGATTCGTACACAAGAAAAGACTCCATTTTAAAAGCCTGTAACTACCGGTACGGTTGGCTTTTTAACACCCGAATGGAGGAACGGGATCGCCATAATATAACTGATCATCATACTGACTCAAATAAAGGATACAAAACTGACCGGACGGTAATCGGACTCACGGAGCGATAATTACGTAGAGATTCGTACACAAGAAAAGGCTCCAGTTTAAAAGCCTGTAACTACCGGTACGGTAGGCGTTTTATAGACTCGAATGGAGGAACGGGATGACCATAATATATTTGATCATCATACAGACTCAAATAAAGGATATGAAACTGACCTCACGGTAATCGGACTCACGAAGCGATATTTACGTAAAGATTCGTACACAAGAAAAGACTCCAGTTTAAAAGCATGAAACTATTGGTACGGTTGGAGTTTTAAAGAATAGAATGGAAGAACAGGATGTCCATAAGATATTTGATCATCATATAGACTCAAATAAAGGATACAAAACTGACCGGAGGGTAATCGGACTCACGAAGCGAAAATTTCGTAGAGTTTCGTACACTAGAAAAGACTCTAGTTTAAATGCCTGTAACAGTCATAACGATTGGAGTTTTAAAGACCCGAATGGAGGAACGTGATGGCCATAAGATATGTGATCATCATACAGACTCAAATAAAGGATACGATACTGACCGGACCGTAGTCGGACTCACGAAGCGATAATTACGTAGAGATTCGTACACAAGAAAAGACTCTAGTTTAAAAGCCTGTAACTACTGGTACGGTAGGCGTTTTATAGACTCGAATGGAGGACGGGATGGCCATAATAAAGGATACGAAACTGACTGGACCATAATCGGACTGACGAAGCGATAATTAAGTAGAGATTCGTACACAAGAAAAGACTGCAGTTTAAAAGCCTGTAACTACCGGTACGGTAGGGGTTTTATAAACTCGAATGGAGGGACGGGATGGCCATAATATATCTGATCATCATACAGACTCAAATAAAGGATACGAAACTAACCTGACGGTAATCGGACTCACGAAGCGATATTTACGTAGAGATTCGTACACAAGAAAAGACTCCAGTTTAAAAGCCTGTAACTATTGGTACGGTTGGAGTTTTAAAGAATAGAATGGAGGAACAGGATGTTTATAAGATATCTGATCATCATATAGATTCAAATAAAAGATACGAAACTGACCGGACGGTAATCGGACTCACGAAGCGAAAATTTCGTAGAGTTTGGTACACAAGAAAAGGCTCTAGTTTAAATGCCTGTAACTATCATAACGATTGGAGTTTTAAAGACCCGAATGGAGGAACGCGATGGCCATAAGATATTTGATCATCATACAGACTCAAATAAAGGATACGATACTGACCGGACAGTAATCGGACTCACGAAGCGATAATTACGTAGAGATTCGTACACAAGAAAAGACTCTTGTTTAAAAGCCTGTAATTACTGGTACGGTAGGCGTTTTATAGAGTCGAATGGAGGACGGGATGGCCATAATAAAGGATACGAAACTGACTGGACCATAATCGGACTCACGAAGCGATAATTACGTAGAGATTCGTACACAAGAAAAGACTGCAGTTTAAAAGCCTGTAACTACCGGTACGGTAGGCGTTTTATAAACTCGAATGGAGGGACGGGATGGCCATAATATATCTGATCATCATACAGACTCAAATAAAGGATACGAAACTAACCTGACGGTAATCGGACTCACGAAGCGATATTTACGTAGAGATTCGTACACAAGAAACGACTCCAGTTTAAAAGCCTGTAACTATTGGCACGGTTGGAGTTTTAAAGAATAGAATGGAGGAACAGGATGTCCATAAGATATTTGATTATCATACAGACTCAAATAAAGGATACGATACTGACCGGACCGTAATCGGACTCACGAAGCGATAATTACGTAGAGATTCGTACACAAGAAAAGACTCCAGCTTAAAAGACTGTAACTACCGGTACGGTAGGCGTTTTATAGACTTGAATGGAGGACGGGATGGCCATAATATATCTGATCATCATACTGACTCAAATAAAGGATATGAAACTGACCAGACCGTAATCGGACTCACGAAGCGATAATTACGTAGAGATTCGTACACAAGAAAAGACTGCAGTTTAAAAGCCTGTAACTACCGGTATGGTTGGCGTTTTATAGACTCGAATGGAGGAACGGGATGGCCATAATATATCTGATCATCATACAGACTCAAATAAAGGATACAAAACTGACCTGACGGTAATCGGACTCACGAAGCGATATTTACGTAGAGATTCGTACACAAGAAAAGACTCCAGTTTAAAAGCCTGTAACTACCGGTACGGTTAGCGTTTTAAAGACCCTAATGGAGGAACGGGATGGCCATAAGATATCTGATCATCATACAAACTCAAATAAATCATACGAAACTGACCTGACAGTAATCGGACTCACGAAGCGATATTTACGTAGAGATTCGTACACAAGAAAAGACTCCAGTTTAAAAGCCTGTAACTATTGGTACGGTTGGAGTTTTAAAGAATAGAATGTAGGAACAGGATGTTTATAAGATATCTAATCATCATATAGACTCAAATAAAGGATACGAAACTGACCGGACGGTAATCGGACTCACGAAGCGAAAATTTCGTAGAGTTTGGTACACAAGAAAAGACTCTAATTTAAATGCCTGTAACTATCAGTCAAACTCGAACAAAAAGACTCAAGAACAGTGAATGATTAAGAAATTGGAGGTTGAGAAAGAATGATTGGCGAGTTGTGAATGTCCAGAGATGTCCAATTTATAGTGTTGAGGCTTGGATGATCGAATTGGTATGGTTGACTTCGTTTTTAATGAGTGACGCGTACATGTTCATAATTGGTATGATTTAAATGATGATTGAACGTGTGTTGACTCATAACAGGCCGATAATCACGATGACATACCAATCCCAAACAATTACGCGTTCAAGAAGGCTAAATAAGGAAGATTGATACCAAAGTTGACTTTCCAAGAAGGCTATATATAAGTTGGTGGTAGAAAAATAAAAACTTAGGCATATATAAAATTAATGATAAGGTAGGGGCTTTTACGTATTAGATTTTGGAAAAAAATTGCGATGTTACAGAACGGGATGGCCATAATATATCTGATAATCATATAGAGTCATTTAAAGGATACAAAACTGACCGAACGGTAATTGGACTCACGAAGCGATAATTACGTAGAGATTCGTACACAAGAAAAGACTCTAGTTTAAATGTCTGTAACAATCATAACGGTTGGAGTTTTAAAGACCCGAATGGAGAACGGGATGGCCATAAGATATTTGATCATCATACAGACTCAAACAAAGGATACAAAACTGACCGGGCAGCAATCGGACTCACGAAGCGATAATTACGTAGAGATTCGTACACAAGAAAAGACTCCAGTTTAAAAGCCTGTAACTATCAGTACGGTTGGTGTTTTAAAGACCCTAATGGAGGAACGGGATGGCCATAAGATATATGATCATCATACAGACTCAAATAAAGGATACGAAACTGACCGGACCGTAATCGGACTCACGAAGCGATATTTACGTAGAGATTCGTACACAAGAAAAGACTCCAGTTTAAAAGCCTGTAACTACCGGTACGGTTGGCGTTTTAAGACCCGAATGGAGGAACGAGATAGCCATAATATATCTGATCATCATATAAACTCAAATAAAGGATACAAAACTGACAGAACGGTAATCGGACTCACGAAGCTATAATTACGTAGAGATTCGTACACAAGAAAAGGCTCCAGTTTAAAAGTCTGTAACTACCGGTACGGTTGGCGTCTTAAAGACCAGAATGGAGGAACGGAATGGCCATAATATATCTGATCATCATATAGAGTCATTTAAAGGATACAAAACAGACCGGACGACGATAATCGGACTCACGAAGCGATAATTACGTACAGATTCGTACACAAGAAAAGTCTCCAGTTTAAAAGCCAGTAACTATCGGTTCGGTTGGAGTTTTAAAGACCCGAATGGAGAACAGGATGGCCATAAGATATTTGATCATCATACAGACTCAAATTAAGGATACAAAATTGACCGGGCAGCAATCGGACTCACGAAGCGATAATTACTTAGAGATTCGTACACAAGAAAAGACTCCGGTTTAAAAGCCTATAACTACCGGTACGGTTGGCGTTTTAAAGACCCGAATGGAGGAACGGGATGGCCATAATATATCTGATCATCAAATAGAGTCATTTAAAGGATACAAAACTGACCGGATGGTAATCGAACTCACGAAGCGATAATTACGTAGAGATTCGTACACATGAAAAGACTCCAGTTTAAAAGCCTGTAACTACCGGTACGGTTGGCGTTTTAAGACCCGAATGGAGGAACGGGATAGCCATAATATATCTGATCATCATACAGACTCAAATAAAGGATACAAAACTGACCGGACGGTAATCGGACTCACGAAGCGATAACTACGTAGAGATTCGTACACAAGAAAAGGCTCCAGTTTAAAAGCCTGTAACTACCGGTACGGTAGGCGTTTTATAGACTCGAATGGAGGAACGGGATGGCCATAATATATCTGATCATCATACAGACTCAAATAAAGGATTCAAAACTGACCTGACGATAATCGGACTCACGAAGCGATATTTACGTAGAGATTCGTATACAAGAAAAGACTCCAGCTTAAAAGCCTGTAACTATTGGTACGGTTGGAGTTTTAAAGAATAGAATGGAGGAACAGGATGTTTATAAGATATTTGATTATCATACAGACTCAAATAAAGGATACGATACTGACCGGACCATAATCGGACTCACGAAGCGATAATTACGTAGAGATTCGTACACAAGAAAAGACTCCAGCTTAAAAGACTGTAACTACCGGCACGGTAGGCGTTTTATAGACTTGAATGGAGGACGGGATGGCCATAATATATCTGATAATCATATAGAGTCATTTAAAGGATACAAAACTGACCGAACGGTAATTGGACTCACGAAGCGATAATTACGTAGAGATTCGTACACAAGAAAAGACTCTAGTTTAAATGTCTGTAACAATCATAACGGTTGGAGTTTTAAAGACCCGAATGGAGAACGGGATGGCCATAAGATATTTGATCATCATACAGACTCAAACAAAGGATACAAAACTGACCGGGCAGCAATCGGACTCACGAAGCGATAATTACGTAGAGATTCGTACACAAGAAAAGACTCCAGTTTAAAAGCCTGTAACTATCAGTACGGTTGGTGTTTTAAAGACCCTAATGGAGGAACGGGATGGCCATAAGATATTTGATCATCATACAGACTCAAATAAAGGATACGAAACTGACCGGACCGTAATCGGACTCACGAAGCGATATTTACGTAGAGATTCGTACACAAGAATAGACTCCAGTTTAAAAGCCTGTAACTATCGGTACGGTTGGCGTTTTAAGACCCGAATGGAGGAACGAGATAGCCATAATATATCTGATCATCATATACACTCAAATAAAGGATACAAAACTGACCGGACGGTAATCGGACTCACGAAGCTATAATTACGTAGAGATTCGTACACAAGAAAAGGCTCTAGTTTAAAAGCCTGTAACTACCGGTACGGTTGGCGTCTTAAAGACCCGAATGGAGGAACGGAATGGCCATAATATATCTGATCATCATATAGAGTCATTTAAAGGATACAAAACAGACCGGACGATAATCGGACTCACGAAGCGATAATTACGTAGAGATTCGTACACAAGAAAAGTATCCAGTTTAAAAGCCAGTAACTATCGGTTCGGTTGGAGTTTTAAAGACCCGAATGGAGAACAGGATGGCCATAAGATATTTGATCATCATACAGACTCAAATAAAGGATACAAAATTGACCGGGCACAATCGGACTCACGAAGCGATAATTACTTAGAGATTCGTACACAAGAAAAGACTCCGGTTTAAAAGCCTATAACTACCGGTACGGTTGGCGTTTTAAAGACCCGAATGGAGGAACGGGATGGCCATAATATATCTGATCATCAAATAGAGTCATTTAAAGGATACAAAACTGACCGGATGGTAATCGAACTCACGAAGCGATAATTACGTAGAGATTCGTACACATGAAAAGACTCCAGTTTAAAAGCCTGTAACTACCGGTACGGTTGGCGTTTTAAGACCCGAATGGAGGAACGGGATAGCCATAATATATCTGATCATCATACAGACTCAAATAAAGGATACAAAACTGACCGGACGGTAATCGGACTCACGAAGCGATAACTACGTAGAGATTCGTACACAAGAAAAGGCTCCAGTTTAAAAGCCTGTAACTACCGGTACGGTAGGCGTTTTATAGACTCGAATGGAGGAACGGGATGGCCATAATATATCTGATCATCATACAGACTCAAATAAAGGATTCAAAACTGACCTGACGATAATCGGACTCACGAAGCGATATTTACGTAGAGATTCGTACACAAGAAAAGACTCCAGCTTAAAAGCCTGTAACTATTGGTACGGTTGGAGTTTTAAAGAATAGAATGGAGGAACAGGATGTTTATAAGATATTTGATTATCATACAGACTCAAATAAAGGATACGATACTGACCGGACCATAATCGGACTCACGAAGCGATAATTACGTAGAGATTCGTACACAAGAAAAGACTCCAGCTTAAAAGACTGTAACTACCGGCACGGTAGGCGTTTTATAGACTTGAATGGAGGACGGGATGGCCATAATATATCTGATAATCATATAGAGTCATTTAAAGGATACAAAACTGACCGAACGGTAATTGGACTCACGAAGCGATAATTACGTAGAGATTCGTACACAAGAAAAGACTCTAGTTTAAATGTCTGTAACAATCATAACGGTTGGAGTTTTAAAGACCCGAATGGAGAACGGGATGGCCATAAGATATTTGATCATCATACAGACTCAAACAAAGGATACAAAACTGACCGGGCAGCAATCGGACTCACGAAGCGATAATTACGTAGAGATTCGTACACAAGAAAAGACTCCAGTTTAAAAGCCTGTAACTATCAGTACGGTTGGTGTTTTAAAGACCCTAATGGAGGAACGGGATGGCCATAAGATATTTGATCATCATACAGACTCAAATAAAGGATACGAAACTGACCGGACCGTAATCGGACTCACGAAGCGATATTTACGTAGAGATTCGTACACAAGAATAGACTCCAGTTTAAAAGCCTGTAACTATCGGTACGGTTGGCGTTTTAAGACCCGAATGGAGGAACGAGATAGCCATAATATATCTGATCATCATATACACTCAAATAAAGGATACAAAACTGACCGGACGGTAATCGGACTCACGAAGCTATAATTACGTAGAGATTCGTACACAAGAAAAGGCTCCAGTTTAAAAGCCTGTAACTACCGGTACGGTTGGCGTCTTAAAGACCTGAATGGAGGAACGGAATGGCCATAATATATCTGATCATCATATAGAGTCATTTAAAGGATACAAAACAGACCGGACGATAATCGGACTCACGAAGCGATAATTACGTAGAGATTCGTACACAAGAAAAGTCTCCAGTTTAAAAGCCAGTAACTATCGGTTCGGTTGGAGTTTTAAAGACCCGAATGGAGAACGGGATGGCCATATGATATTTGATCATCATACAGACTCAAATAAAGGATACAAAATTGACCGGGCAGCAATCGGACTCACGAAGCGATAATTACTTAGAGATTCGTACACAAGAAAAGACTCCGGTTTAAAAGCCTATAACTACCGGTACGGTTGGCGTTTTAAAGACCCGAATGGAGGAACGGGATGGCCATAATATATCTGATCATCATATAGAGTCATTTAAAGGATACAAAACTGACCGGATGGTAATCGAACTCACGAAGCGATAATTACGTAGAGATTCGTACACAAGAAAAGACTCCAGTTTAAAAGCCTGTAACTACCGGTACGGTTGGCGTTTTAAGACCCGAATGGAGGAACGGGATAGCCATAATATATCTGATCATCATACAGAATCAAATAAAGGATTCAAAACTGACCTGACGCTAATCGGACTCACGAAGCGATATTTACGTAGAGATTCGTACACAAGAAAAGACTCCAGCTTAAAAGACTGTAACTACCGGCACGGTAGGCGTTTTATAGACTCGAATGGAGGAACGGGATGGCCATAATATATCTGATCATCATACAGACTCAAATAAAGGATTCAAAACTGACCTAACGATAATCGGACTCACGAAGCGAGATTTACGTAGAGATTCGTACACAAGAAAAGACTCCAGCTTAAAAGACTGTAACTACCGGCACGGTAGGCGTTTTATAGACTTGAATGGAGGACGGGATGGCCATAATATATCTGATAATCATACTGACTCAAATAAAGGATACGAAACTGACCGGACCGTAATCGGACTCACGAAGCGATAATTACGTAGAGATTCGTACACAAGAAAAGACTGCAGTTTAAAAGCCTCTAACTACAGGTAAGGTAGGGGTTTTATAGACTCGAATGGAGGGACGGGATGGCCATAATATATCTGATCATCATACAGACTCAAATAAAGGAAACGAAACTGACCAGACGGTAATCGGACTCACGAAGCGATATTTACGTAGAGATTCGTACACAAGAAAAGACTCCAGTTTAAAAGCGTGTAACTACCGGTACGGTTGGCGTTTTAAAGACCCAAATGGAGGAACGGGATGGCCATAAGATATCTGATCATCATACAAACTCAAATAAAGGATACAAAACTAACCGGACAGCAATCGGACTCAGGAAGCGATAATTACGTCGAGATTCGTACACAAGAAAACGACTCCAGTTTAAAAGCCTGTAACTATCAGTACGGTTGGAGTTTTAAAGACCCGAATGGAGGAACGGGATGGCCATAAGATATTTAATCATCATACAGACTCAAATAAAGGATACAAAACTGACCTGACGGTAATCGGACTCACGAAGCGATATTTACGTAGAGATTCGTACACAAGAAAAGACTCCAGTTTAAAAGCCTGTAACTACCGGTACGGTTGGCGTTTTAAGACCCGAATGGAGGAACGAGATAGCCATAATATATCTGATCATCATATAGACTCAAATAAAGGATACGAAACTGACCGGACGGTAATCGGACTCACGAAGCGAAAATTTCGTAGAGTTTCCTACGCAAGCAAAGACTCTAGTTTAAATGCCTGTAACTATCATGACGGTTGGAGTTTTATAGACCCGAATGGAGGAACGGGATGGCCATAAGATATTTGATCATCATACAGACTCAAATAAAGGATACTAAACTGACCGGACCGTAATCGTACTCACGAAGCGATATTTACGTAGAGATTCGTACACAAGAAAAGACTCTAGTTTAAAAGCCTGTAACTACTGGTACGGTTGGCGTTTTAAGACCCGAATTGAGGAATGGGATAGCCATAATATATCTGATCATCATAAAGACTCAAATAAAAGATACAAAACTTCCGGACGGTAATCGGACTCACGAAGCGATAATTACGTAGAGATTCGTACACAAGAAAATGCTCCAGTTTAAAAGCCTGTAACTACCGGTACGTTAGGCGTTTTATAGACCAAAATGGAGGAACGGGATGGCCATAAGATATCTGATCATCATACAGACTCAAATTAAGGATACGAAACTGACCGGGCATTAATCGGACTCACGAAGCGATAATTACGTAGAGATTCGTACACAAGAAAAGGCTCTAGTTTAAAAGCCTGTAACTATATGTACGTTTGGAGTTTTAAAGACCCGAATGGAGAACGGGATGGCCATAAGATATTTGATCATCATACAGACTCAAATAAAGGATACAAAACTAAACGGACAACAATCGAACTCACGAAGCGATAATTACATAGAGATTCGTACACAAGAAAAGACTCCAGTTTAAAAGCCTGTAACTATCAGTACGGTTGGCGTTTTATAGACACGAATGGAGGAACAGGATGGCCATAAGATATCTGATCATCATCAGACTCAAATAAAGGATACAAAACTGACCTGACGGTAATCGAACTCACGAAGCGATATTTACGTAGAGATTCGTACACAAGAAAAGACTCCAGTTTAAAAGCCTATAACTACCGGTACGTTAGGCGTTTTATAGACCCAAATGGAGGAACGGGATGGCCATAAGATATCTGATCATCATACAGACTCAAATTAAGGATACGAAACTGACTGGGCATTAATCGGACTCACGAAGCGATAATTACGTAGAGATTCGTACACAAGAAAAGGCTCTAGTTTAAAAGCCTGTAACTATATGTACGTTTGGAGTTTTAAAGACCCGAATGGAGAACGGGATGGCCATATGATATTTGATCATCATACAGACTCAAATAAAGGATACAAAATTGACCGGGCAGCAATCGGACTCACGAAGCGATAATTACTTAGAGATTCGTACACAAGAAAAGACTCCGTTTAAAAGCCTATAACTACCGGTACGGTTGGCGTTTTAAAGACCCGAATGGAGGAACGGGATGGCCATAATATATCTGATCATCATATAGAGTCATTTAAAGGATACAAACTGACCGGATGGTAATCGAACTCACGAAGCGATAATTACGTAGAGATTCGTACACAAGAAAAGACTCCAGTTTAAAAGCCTGTAACTACCGGTACGGTTGGCGTTTTAAGACCCGAATGGAGGAACGGGATAGCCATAATATATCTGATCATAATACAGAATCAAATAAAGGATTCAAAACTGACCTGACGCTAATCGGACTCACGAAGCGATATTTACGTAGAGATTCGTACACAAGAAAAGACTCCAGCTTAAAAGCCTGTAACTACCGGCACGGTAGGCGTTTTATAGACTCGAATGGAGGAACGGGATGGCCATAATATATCTGATCATCATACAGACTCAAATAAAGGATTCAAAACTGACCTAACGATAATCGGACTCACGAAGCGAGATTTACGTAGAGATTCGTACACAAGAAAAGACTCCAGCTTAAAAGACTGTAACTACCGGCACGGTAGGCGTTTTATAGACTTGAATGGAGGACGGGATGGCCATAATATATCTGATCATCATACTGACTCAAATAAAGGATACGAAACTGACCGGACCGTAATCGGACTCACGAAGCGATAATTACGTAGAGATTCGTACACAAGAAAAGACTGCAGTTTAAAAGCCTCTAACTACAGGTAAGGTAGGGGTTTTATAGACTCGAATGGAGGGACGGGATGGCCATAATATATCTGATCATCATACAGACTCAAATAAAGGAAACGAAACTGACCAGACGGTAATCGGACTCACGAAGCGATATTTACGTAGAGATTCGTACACAAGAAAAGACTCCAGTTTAAAAGCGTGTAACTACCGGTACGGTTGGCGTTTTAAAGACCCAAATGGAGGAACGGGATGGCCATAAGATATCTGATCATCATACAAACTCAAATAAAGGATACAAAACTAACCGGACAGCAATCGGACTCAGGAAGCGATAATTACGTCGAGATTCGTACACAAGAAAACGACTCCAGTTTAAAAGCCTGTAACTATCAGTACGGTTGGAGTTTTAAAGACCCGAATGGAGGAACGGGATGGCCATAAGATATTTAATCATCATACAGACTCAAATAAAGGATACAAAACTGACCTGACGGTAATCGGACTCACGAAGCGATATTTACGTAGAGATTCGTACACAAGAAAAGACTCCAGTTTAAAAGCCTGTAACTACCGGTACGGTTGGCGTTTTAAGACCCGAATGGAGGAACGAGATAGCCATAATATATCTGATCATCATATAGACTCAAATAAAGGATACGAAACTGACCGGACGGTAATCGGACTCACGAAGCGAAAATTTCGTAGAGTTTCCTACGCAAGCAAAGACTCTAGTTTAAATGCCTGTAACTATCATGACGGTTGGAGTTTTATAGACCCGAATGGAGGAACGGGATGGCCATAAGATATTTGATCATCATACAGACTCAAATAAAGGATACTAAACTGACCGGACCGTAATCGTACTCACGAAGCGATATTTACGTAGAGATTCGTACACAAGAAAAGACTCTAGTTTAAAAGCCTGTAACTACTGGTACGGTTGGCGTTTTAAGACCCGAATTGAGGAATGGGATAGCCATAATATATCTGATCATCATAAAGACTCAAATAAAAGATACAAAACTTCCGGACGGTAATCGGACTCACGAAGCGATAATTACGTAGAGATTCGTACACAAGAAAATGCTCCAGTTTAAAAGCCTGTAACTACCGGTACGTTAGGCGTTTTATAGACCAAAATGGAGGAACGGGATGGCCATAAGATATCTGATCATCATACAGACTCAAATTAAGGATACGAAACTGACCGGGCATTAATCGGACTCACGAAGCGATAATTACGTAGAGATTCGTACACAAGAAAAGGCTCTAGTTTAAAAGCCTGTAACTATATGTACGTTTGGAGTTTTAAAGACCCGAATGGAGAACGGGATGGCCATAAGATATTTGATCATCATACAGACTCAAATAAAGGATACAAAACTAAACGGACAACAATCGAACTCACGAAGCGATAATTACATAGAGATTCGTACACAAGAAAAGACTCCAGTTTAAAAGCCTGTAACTATCAGTACGGTTGGCGTTTTATAGACACGAATGGAGGAACAGGATGGCCATAAGATATCTGATCATCATCAGACTCAAATAAAGGATACAAAACTGACCTGACGGTAATCGAACTCACGAAGCGATATTTACGTAGAGATTCGTACACAAGAAAAGACTCTAGTTTAAAAGCCTGTAACTACTGGTACGGTTGGCGTTTTAAGACCCGAATTGAGGAATGGGATAGCCATAATAAATCTGATCATCATAAAGACTCAAATAAAAGATACAAAACTTCCGGACGGTAATCGGACTCACGAAGCGATAATTACGTAGAGATTCGTACACAAGAAAATGCTCCAGTTTAAAAGCCTGTAACTACGGTACGTTAGGCGTTTTATAGACCAAAATGGAGGAACGGGATGGCCATAAGATATCTGATCATCATACAGACTCAAATTAAGGATACGAAACTGACCGGGCATTAATCGGACTCACGAAGCGATAATTACGTAGAGATTCGTACACAAGAAAAGGCTCTAGTTTAAAAGCCTGTAACTATATGTACGTTTGGAGTTTTAAAGACCCGAATGGAGAACGGGATGGCCATAAGATATTTGATCATCATACAGACTCAAATAAAGGATACAAAACTAACGGACAACAATCGAACTCACGAAGCGATAATTACATAGAGATTCGTACACAAGAAAAGACTCCAGTTTAAAAGCCTGTAACTATCAGTACGGTTGGCGTTTTATAGACACGAATGGAGGAACAGGATGGCCATAAGATATCTGATCATCATCAGACTCAAATAAAGGATACAAAACTGACCTGACGGTAATCGAACTCACGAAGCGATATTTACGTAGAGATTCGTACACAAGAAAAGACTCCAGTTTAAAAGCCTATAACTACCGGTACGTTAGGCGTTTTATAGACCCAAATGGAGGAACGGGATGGCCATAAGATATCTGATCATCATACAGACTCAAATTAAGGATACGAAACTGACTGGGCATTAATCGGACTCACGAAGCGATAATTACGTAGAGATTCGTACACAAGAAAAGGCTCTAGTTTAAAAGCCTGTAACTATATGTACGTTTGGAGTTTTAAAGACCCGAATGGAGAACGGGATGGCCATAAGATATTTGATCATCATACAGACTCAAACAAAGGATACAAAACTGAACGGACAACAATCGGACTCACGAAGCGATAATTACATAGAGATTCGTACACAAGAAAAGACTCTAGTTTAAAAGCCTGTAACTATCAGTACGGTTGGCGTTTTATAGACACGAATGGAGGAACAGGATGGCCATAAGATATCTGATCATCATACAGACTCAAATAAAGAATACGAAACTAACCGGACTGTAATCGGACTCACGAAGCGATAATTACGTAGAGATTCGTACACAAGAAAAGACAGCAGTTTAAAAGCCGGTAACTACCGGTACGGTAGGCGTTTTATAGACTCGAATGGAGGAACGGGATAGCCATAATATATCTGATCATCATACAGACTCAAATAAAGGATACGAAACTGACCTGACGGTAATCGAACTCACGAAGCGATATTTACGTAGAGATTCGTACACAAGAAAAGACTCCAGTTTAAAAGCCTGTAACTATCAGTACGGTTGGCGTTTTATAGACACGAATGGAGGAACAGGATGGCCATAAGATATCTGATCATCATCAGACTCAAATAAAGGATACAAAACTGACCTGACGGTAATCGAACTCACGAAGCGATATTTACGTAGAGATTCGTACACAAGAAAAGACTCCAGTTTAAAAGCCTATAACTACCGGTACGTTAGGCGTTTTATAGACCCAAATGGAGGAACGGGATGGCCATAAGATATCTGATCATCATACAGACTCAAATTAAGGATACGAAACTGACTGGGCATTAATCGGACTCACGAAGCGATAATTACGTAGAGATTCGTACACAAGAAAAGGCTCTAGTTTAAAAGCCTGTAACTATATGTACGTTTGGAGTTTTAAAGACCCGAATGGAGAACGGGATGGCCATAAGATATTTGATCATCATACAGACTCAAACAAAGGATACAAAACAGACCGGACGATAATCGGACTCACGAAGCGATAATTACGTAGAGATTCGTACACAAGAAAAGTCTCCAGTTTAAAAGCCAGTAACTATCGGTTCGGTTGGAGTTTTAAAGACCCGAATGGAGAACAGGATGGCCATAAGATATTTGATCATTATACAGACTCAAATAAAGGATACAAAATTGACCGGGCAGCAATCGGACTCACGAAGCGATAATTACTTAGAGATTCGTACACAAGAAAAGACTCCGGTTTAAAAGCCTATAACTACCGGTACGGTTGGCGTTTTAAAGACCCGAATGGAGGAACGGGATGGCCATAATATATCTGATCATCAAATAAAGTCATTTAAAGGATACAAAACTGACCGGATGGTAATCGAACTCACGAAGCGATAATTACGTAGAGATTCGTACACATGAAAAGACTCCAGTTTAAAAGCCTGTAACTACCGGTACGGTTGGCGTTTTAAGACCCGAATGGAGGAACGGGATAGCCATAATATATCTGATCATCATACAGACTCAAATAAAGGATACAAAACTGACCGGACGGTAATCGGACTCACGAAGCGATAACTACGTAGAGATTCGTACACAAGAAAAGGCTCCAGTTTAAAAGCCTGTAACTACCGGTACGGTAGGCGTTTTATAGACTCGAATGGAGGAACGGGATGGCCATAATATATCTGATCATCATACAGACTCAAATAAAGGATTCAAAACTGACCTGACGATAATCGGACTCACGAAGCGATATTTACGTAGAGATTCGTACACAAGAAAAGACTCCAGCTTAAAAGCCTGTAACTATTGGTACGGTTGGAGTTTTAAAGAATAGAATGGAGGAACAGGATGTTTAGACTGTAAGGAGTGGGGGCGGGAGAGAGAGGGCGGGAGGGGCTTTCCTGGGCGGGAACACCGCCGCCGGTGGGGCGGGAAGGCTGGCGTGGGGCTGGGGGCGGGGAGAGAGTCACCGGCGTGGGGGGAGTAGGGGGGACACGTGTGGAGCAGCAGATTGGTCAGTTTTTTATTTTTTATTTTTTTTTTAACTTTAACACAATATAATATTATTTTCTTCCCCCCCTCTTCCCCCCTTCCACTCCCCACAATTATTTTCCCCCCACAAGGGTCCCACAAGTGCCACATGGCGCTTCATCCCCCTCTTTCCCGCCCCCCCACTCCTTATAGTCTTATAAGATATTTGATTATCATACAGACTCAAATAAAGGATACGATACTGACCGGACCATAATCGGACTCACGAAGCGATAATTACGTAGAGATTCGTACACAAGAAAAGACTCCAGCTTAAAAGACTGTAACTACCGGCACGGTAGGCGTTTTATAGACTTGAATGGAGGACGGGATGGCCATAATATATCTAATAATCATATAGAGTCATTTAAAGGATACAAAACTGACCGAACGGTAATTGGACTCACGAAGCGATAATTACGTAGAGATTCGTACACAAGAAAAGACTCTAGTTTAAATGTCTGTAACAATCATAACGGTTGGAGTTTTAAAGACCCGAATGGAGAACGGGATGGCCATAAGATATTTGATCATCATACAGACTCAAACAAAGGATACAAAACTGACCGGGCAGCAATCGGACTCACGAAGCGATAATTACGTAGAGATTCGTACACAAGAAAAGACTCCAGTTTAAAAGCCTGTAACTATCAGTACGGTTGGTGTTTTAAAGACCCTAATGGAGGAACGGGATGGCCATAAGATATTTGATCATCATACAGACTCAAATAAAGGATACGAAACTGACCGGACCGTAATCGGACTCACGAAGCGATATTTACGTAGAGATTCGTACACAAGAATAGACTCCAGTTTAAAAGCCTGTAACTATCGGTACGGTTGGCGTTTTAAGACCCGAATGGAGGAACGAGATAGCCATAATATATCTGATCATCATATACACTCAAATAAAGGATACAAAAACTGACCGGACGGTAATCGGACTCACGAAGCTATAATTACGTAGAGATTCGTACACAAGAAAAGGCTCCAGTTTAAAAGCCTGTAACTACCGGTACGGTTGGCGTCTTAAAGACCCGAATGGAGGAACGGAATGGCCATAATATATCTGATCATCATATAGAGTCATTTAAAGGATACAAAACAGACCGGACGATAATCGGACTCACGAAGCGATAATTACGTAGAGATTCGTACACAAGAAAAGTCTCCAGTTTAAAAGCCAGTAACTATCGGTTCGGTTGGAGTTTTAAAGACCCGAATGGAGAACGGGATGGCCATATGATATTTGATCATCATACAGACTCAAATAAAGGATACAAAATTGACCGGGCAGCAATCGGACTCACGAAGCGATAATTACTTAGAGATTCGTACACAAGAAAAGACTCCGGTTTAAAAGCCTATAACTACCGGTACGGTTGGCGTTTTAAAGACCCGAATGGAGGAACGGGATGGCCATAATATATCTGATCATCATATAGAGTCATTTAAAGGATACAAAACTGACCGGATGGTAATCGAACTCACGAAGCGATAATTACGTAGAGATTCGTACACAAGAAAAGACTCCAGTTTAAAAGCCTGTAACTACCGGTACGGTTGGCGTTTTAAGACCCGAATGGAGGAACGGGATAGCCATAATATATCTGATCATCATACAGAATCAAATAAAGGATTCAAAACTGACCTGACGCTAATCGGACTCACGAAGCGATATTTACGTAGAGATTCGTACACAAGAAAAGACTCCAGCTTAAAAGACTGTAACTACCGGCACGGTAGGCGTTTTATAGACTCGAATGGAGGAACGGGATGGCCATAATATATCTGATCATCATACAGACTCAAATAAAGGATTCAAAACTGACCTAACGATAATCGGACTCACGAAGCGAGATTTACGTAGAGATTCGTACACAAGAAAAGACTCCAGCTTAAAAGACTGTAACTACCGGCACGGTAGGCGTTTTATAGACTTGAATGGAGGACGGGATGGCCATAATATATCTGATAATCATACTGACTCAAATAAAGGATACGAAACTGACCGGACCGTAATCGGACTCACGAAGCGATAATTACGTAGAGATTCGTACACAAGAAAAGACTGCAGTTTAAAAGCCTCTAACTACAGGTAAGGTAGGGGTTTTATAGACTCGAATGGAGGGACGGGATGGCCATAATATATCTGATCATCATACAGACTCAAATAAAGGAAACGAAACTGACCAGACGGTAATCGGACTCACGAAGCGATATTTACGTAGAGATTCGTACACAAGAAAAGACTCCAGTTTAAAAGCGTGTAACTACCGGTACGGTTGGCGTTTTAAAGACCCAAATGGAGGAACGGGATGGCCATAAGATATCTGATCATCATACAAACTCAAATAAAGGATACAAAACTAACCGGACAGCAATCGGACTCAGGAAGCGATAATTACGTCGAGATTCGTACACAAGAAAACGACTCCAGTTTAAAAGCCTGTAACTATCAGTACGGTTGGAGTTTTAAAGACCCGAATGGAGGAACGGGATGGCCATAAGATATTTAATCATCATACAGACTCAAATAAAGGATACAAAACTGACCTGACGGTAATCGGACTCACGAAGCGATATTTACGTAGAGATTCGTACACAAGAAAAGACTCCAGTTTAAAAGCCTGTAACTACCGGTACGGTTGGCGTTTTAAGACCCGAATGGAGGAACGAGATAGCCATAATATATCTGATCATCATATAGACTCAAATAAAGGATACGAAACTGACCGGACGGTAATCGGACTCACGAAGCGAAAATTTCGTAGAGTTTCCTACGCAAGCAAAGACTCTAGTTTAAATGCCTGTAACTATCATGACGGTTGGAGTTTTATAGACCCGAATGGAGGAACGGGATGGCCATAAGATATTTGATCATCATACAGACTCAAATAAAGGATACTAAACTGACCGGACCGTAATCGTACTCACGAAGCGATATTTACGTAGAGATTCGTACACAAGAAAAGACTCTAGTTTAAAAGCCTGTAACTACTGGTACGGTTGGCGTTTTAAGACCCGAATTGAGGAATGGGATAGCCATAATATATCTGATCATCATAAAGACTCAAATAAAAGATACAAAACTTCCGGACGGTAATCGGACTCACGAAGCGATAATTACGTAGAGATTCGTACACAAGAAAATGCTCCAGTTTAAAAGCCTGTAACTACCGGTACGTTAGGCGTTTTATAGACCAAAATGGAGGAACGGGATGGCCATAAGATATCTGATCATCATACAGACTCAAATTAAGGATACGAAACTGACCGGGCATTAATCGGACTCACGAAGCGATAATTACGTAGAGATTCGTACACAAGAAAAGGCTCTAGTTTAAAAGCCTGTAACTATATGTACGTTTGGAGTTTTAAAGACCCGAATGGAGAACGGGATGGCCATAAGATATTTGATCATCATACAGACTCAAATAAAGGATACAAAACTAAACGGACAACAATCGAACTCACGAAGCGATAATTACATAGAGATTCGTACACAAGAAAAGACTCCAGTTTAAAAGCCTGTAACTATCAGTACGGTTGGCGTTTTATAGACACGAATGGAGGAACAGGATGGCCATAAGATATCTGATCATCATCAGACTCAAATAAAGGATACAAAACTGACCTGACGGTAATCGAACTCACGAAGCGATATTTACGTAGAGATTCGTACACAAGAAAAGACTCCAGTTTAAAAGCCTATAACTACCGGTACGTTAGGCGTTTTATAGACCCAAATGGAGGAACGGGATGGCCATAAGATATCTGATCATCATACAGACTCAAATTAAGGATACGAAACTGACTGGGCATTAATCGGACTCACGAAGCGATAATTACGTAGAGATTCGTACACAAGAAAAGGCTCTAGTTTAAAAGCCTGTAACTATATGTACGTTTGGAGTTTTAAAGACCCGAATGGAGAACGGGATGGCCATAAGATATTTGATCATCATACAGACTCAAACAAAGGATACAAACTGAACGGACAACAATCGGACTCACGAAGCGATAATTACATAGAGATTCGTACACAAGAAAAGACTCTAGTTTAAAAGCCTGTAACTATCAGTACGGTTGGCGTTTTATAGACACGAATGGAGGAACAGGATGGCCATAAGATATCTGATCATCATACAGACTCAAATAAAGAATACGAAACTAACCGGACTGTAATCGGACTCACGAAGCGATAATTACGTAGAGATTCGTACACAAGAAAAGACAGCAGTTTAAAAGCCGGTAACTACCGGTACGGTAGGCGTTTTATAGACTCGAATGGAGGAACGGGATAGCCATAATATATCTGATCATCATACAGACTCAAATAAAGGATACGAAACTGACCTGACGGTAATCAGACTCACGAAGCGATATTTACGTAGAGATTCGTATACAAGAAAAGACTCCAGTTTAATAGCCTGTAACTACCGGTTCGGTTAGCGTTTTTAAAGACCCAAATGGAGGAACGGGATGGCCATAAGATTATTGATCATCATACAGACTCAAATTAAGGATACGAAACTGACCGGGCATTAATCGGACTCACGAAGCGATAATTACGTAGAGATTCGTACACAAGAAAAGACTCCAGTTTAAAAGCCTATAACTACCGGTACGGTTGGCGTTTTAAAGACCTGAATGGAGGAACGGGATGGCCATAATATATCTGATCATCATATAGAGTCATTTAAAGGATACAAAACAGAGCGGACGGTAATCGGACTCACGAAGCGATAATTACGTAGAGATTCGTACACAAGAAAAGACTTCAGTTTAAAAGCCTGTAACTATCGGTACGGTTGGAGTTTTAAAGACCCGAATGGAGAACGGGATGGCCATAAGATATTTGATCATCATACAGACTCAAATAAACGATACAAAACTGACCGGGCAGCAATCGGACTCACGAAGCAATAATTACGTAGAGATTCGTACACAAGAAAAGACTCCAGTTTAAAAGCCTGTAACTATCAGTACGGTTGGCGTTTTAAAGACCCAAATGGAGGAACGGGATGGCCATAAGATATTTGATCATCATACAGACTCAAATAAGGGATACGAAACTGACCGGACCGTAATCGAACTCACGAAGCGATAATTACGTAGAGATTCGTACACATGAAAAGACTCCAGTTTAAAAGCCTGTAACTACCGGTACGGTTGGCGTTTAATAGACTCGAATGGAGGAACGGGACGGCCATAATATATCTGATCATCATACAGACTCAAATAAAGGATACGAAACTGACCTGACGGTAATCGGACTCACGAAACGATATTTACGTAGAGATTCGTACACAAGAAAATACTCTAGTTTAAAAGCCTGTAGCTACCGGTACGGTTGGCGTTTTAAAGACCCGAATGGAGGAACGTGATGGCCATAATATATCTGATCATCATATAGAGTCATTTAAAGGATACGATACTGACCGGTCGGTAATCAGACTCACGAAGCGATAATTACGTAGAGATTCGTACACAAGAAAAGACTCCAGTATAAAAGCCTGTAACTATCGGTACGGTTGGAGTTTTAAAGACCCGAGTGGAGAACGGGATGGCCATAAGATATTTGATCATCATACAGACTTAAATAAAGGATACAAAACTGAACGGACAGCAATCGGACTCACGAAGCGATAATTACGTAGAGATTCGTACACAAGAAAAGACTCCAGTTTAAAAGCCTGTAACTACCGGTACGGTAGGCGTTTTATAGACTCGAATGGAGGACGGGATGGCCATAATATATCTGATCATCATACTGACTCAAATAAAGGATACGAAAATGACTGGACCGTAATCGGACTCACGAAGCGATAATTTCGTAGAGATTCGTACACAAGAAAAGACTACAGTTTAAAAGCCTGTAACTACCGGTACGGTAGGCGTTTTATAGACTCGAATAGAGGGACGGGATGGCCATAATATATCTGATCATCATACAGACTCAAATAAGGGATACGAAACTAACCTGACGGTAATCTGACTCACGAAGCGATAATTACGTAGAGATTCGTACACAAGAAAAGACTCTAGTTTAAAAGCCTGTAACTAGCGGTACGATTGGAGTTTTAAAGACCCGAATGGAGGAACGAGATGACCATAAAATATCTAATCATCATACACACTCATATAAAGGATACGAAACTGACCAGACGGTAATCGGACTCACGAAATGATAATTACGTAGAGATTTGTACACAAGAAAAGACTCCAGTTTAAAAGCCTGTAACTATTGGTACGGTTGGAGTTTTAAAGAATAGAATGGAGGAACAGGATGTCCATAAGATATCTGATCATCATATAGACTCAAATAAAGGATACGAAACTGACAGGGCATTAATCGGACTCACGAAGCGATAAATACGTAGAGATTCGTACACAAGAAAAGACTCTAGTTTAAAAGCCTATAACTACCGGTACGGTTGGCGTTTTAAAGACCCGAATGGAGGAACGGGATGGCCATAATATATCTGATCATCATATAGAGTGATTTAAAGGATACAAACTGACTGGATGGTAATCGGACTCACGAAGCGATAATTACGTAGAGATTCGTACACAAGAAAAGACTCCAGTTTAAAAGCCTGTAACTATCGGTACGGTTGTAGTTTTAAAGACCCGAATGGAGAACGGGATGGCCATAAGATATTTGATCATCATATAGACTCAAATAAAGGATACAAAACTGACTGCGCACCAATCGGACTCACGAAGCGATAATTACGTAGAGATTCGTACACAAGAAAAGACTCCAGTTTAAAAGCCTGTAACTATCAGTACGGTTGGAGTTTTAAAGACCAGAATGGAGGAACGGGATGGCCATATGATATTTTATTCATCATACAGACTCAAATAAAGGATACGAAACTGACCGGACCGTAATCGGACTCACGAAGCGATATTTACGTAACTATCGGTACGGTTTGGAGTTTTAAAGACCCAAATGGAGGAACGGGATGGCCATAAAAGATCTGATTATCATACAGACTCAAATAAAGGATACGAAACTGACCGAACGGTAATCGGACTCACGAAGTGATAATTACGTAAAGATTCGTACACAAGAAAAGACTCCAGTTTAAAAGCCTGTAACTATCGGTACGGTTGGATTTTTAAAGACCCGAATGGAGGAACGGGGTGGCCATAAGATATCTGTTCATCATACAGCCCCAAATAAAATATACGAAACTGACCGGACGGTAATCAGACTCATGAAGCGATAATTACATAGAGTTTCGCACACAAGAAAAGACTCAAGTTTAAAAGTCTGTAACTATCAGTACGGTTGGATGGATTTTTAAAGACCCAAATGGAGGAAAGCGGTGGCCATAAGATATCTGTTCATCATACAGCCCCAAATAAAATATACGAAACTGACCAGACGGTAATCAGATTCACAAAGCCATAATTACATAGAGTTTCGCACACAAGAAAAGACTCCAGTTTAAAAGTCTGTAACTATCGGTACGGTTGGAGCTTCAATGACCCGAATGGAGGAACGGGATCACCCTAAGAGATCTGATCATCATAGAAACCCAAATAAAAGATACGAAACTGATTGGACGGTAATCGGACTCACGAAGCGTTAACTACGTAGAGTTTCGTACACAAGAAAAGACTCCAGTTTAAAAAGCCTGTAACTATCGGTACGGTTGGAGTTTTAAAGACCCGAATGGAGGAATGGGATGGCCATAAGATATCTGATCATCATACAGACTCAAATATAGGATACGAAACTGAATGGATGGTAATCGGTGTGAGCGTTGGATTTTATCTAAAACAGGATTATTTGATCATACAAGTCACAAATCTAGGTGCGGAAACCCTAGATCTGAACAAATTGATAAGATGCTAATCACGACACAATCAAGATCATTTTCAATATCATTTTCATAGATTAACTTTCAATCAATAAGCATTTACAACGTTTATGTTAATCTAGAATCACAAAGACACTTTCACAAAAACACTCCTAGACCTGAACTGAACCTGGACACAAATGATAACTCCCTTACATAATCAAAAACTCAAAAACTATATATAATGTCTGCACATTCGCCCCTTTCTATAGGTCGAATGTGAGCAAAATCCACATTCGCCCACTTACAGTGGTCGAATGTGGTCTTCTGTCCATGTCCATCTTTCATTCGTCCAGTATGCATCTACCTTCGCCCGTTTATCTTCACCTTCGCCCATATTCACTACATTCGCCCCATCAGAATCACTTTCGGCTACCCATTAACATATGTTAGTAATATCATATCCAATCCTTAGTCGCAAATGCATCAACAAACTCCCCCTCGACTATTGATTGGATAGTTTTCTCTGATAATCCATCGTCCTGTTCATCAGTTTGATTCTGAGCTGCTTCTTTTGTTCATCAGTCATTGGCGGCTCGAATGTTTTCTTCACAGGCTTTGAAACATTGGCGATCTTCACATTCTTGCCAAGTTTACCCTCCAAGTTGCTTCCAGCGTTTATGTCATACGCAAAACAAACTCCCACAACTTGAGTGTACTTCCTCGCCTGAGCAAAGTCGTTCGGTTCATAATAGATCGGATTAAAGAACAACATGATGATGTCTTCAAAAGTGCAGTTTATCAGCCACATAGGATCAAATACATGTACATGCTTGTATTTGTCCTTTCCATCCCTCAATACAATCACTGCTTCTGCCTTCCTCCAATCGTAATACCAGAATATGAAATCAGCACTAAAATGCTGTGGCATCGGCATCAATGGTATCTTTCTCATCACATTTGGTGCTTTGTAGATCAAAGTCACACGCTTCATGTTGGTTTGAGGATCAATATCCCTATGTTGTTTTCTTCTGGGATATTGAGGCTTAAACCTGTTCCATCTAGTGCGACTTTCCCAAACTAACTTATCTGCGCACCAACCGACATGCGAACCATTTACCTCGGCACCAGACATAGGAAACCTGCATAAATCTCTCACCGCCCAATACGGTAGAGTAAGCAAATCACAGAATCTGTTGAAATACAGAATTCCGGTTTCCCATTTCGCTGCAATGCACTTCAGTCTGCCAGATAAGTCCACCCAAGAGCTCTGCCTTTGAACTTGGCATTATGAAATCGATAAAAGTTACCTTGAGCTTCAGGTTTAGGTCGGTTCTCATCCATCTCCTTCAACTTCTTCAGATAATTCTTGAACTCATCAGACTGGTTGGAAGAATCTTTCTTTTCATCACCAAACACCTTCTCAACAAACTCTTCACTTCTTCTCTTCGCTTTCTGTTTCGCTGACTTGTTTGGTATCTCTGTGAAGTCAGGAAATACTTCGTTTTCATCTTCTTTTCTGAAATACTGGGGAAATTCCTCATGAGTAATATCTTCTATCTCAACCTCATTGTTTTCTGGAGTTTGCACATCATCAGAATGATTTCCCATATCCTTTTCAGGAATATCAGGAATCGATTCATCCATCATGAACTCCTCAAACGTCTTACCTACCCTCTGTGCGAGACCATCTAATATTTCTTTCGCCACAGACGCAGGTAGTTCCCCTTCTTCAAGATCTGGATCTTCATATTCCAGCTCGTATCTCAGATCATCAGTCTGGAATATTTCAGTGAAGCATCCAGTGAACTCAATGGTCCACTCTCTCTTCTCCAACATGTTCTTGTATATCAGTTTAGCATCATCAGAAAGAGATCTCACCTTTTCGTTCCAAAAGATACTTTCATCTACATTCTCACCTTTCTTCTTGGAACTAGATTCTCCAGTATCTTTCTTCTTCTGTGATTTTCTCTTCTCATAACTATACTTAGAAGTGTCATCTCCCCTTCATGATCACTTCCACTACTCAACTCATCACCTTTCTTCTTCCCTGTACCCTCAGCACCATCATCATCATCATTGTTGTCATCATCATCATCATTGTTGTCATCATCACTTTTATCCGAACCATCATCATCCTCTTCATCCTCATCTTCATCATCTTCTTTCTCTGATTCAGAATACTCATAGTCAACCTTCTGTACATCTTCTTCTTCATCTTCCTCACCCTCTTTCAATTGAGGTGCTCTGCTATATAAACTCTTCAATCAAACCACACAAGCGTTTGTTTTTCCTTCTTCAACTCTTTGTTATCCGCCTTGATCAGTTTGATCTTGTTCTTGTTTCTATCACATCTCCTCTCTAGCTTCTCATTCTTAGCTTCCAACAACTGAATCTTTTCATTTATCTCATCTTGATTCGATTTCGAAGCAACTACAATCTGGAGCATCTTCTCCTCATTCTGCTTGAATTTAGTGATTTCAGCTTGTTGAGCAATCAGCATTTTCATCATATCCTCCATCTTCTTATTGACCTGTTTCATCACATCATCATCAACAGTCATTTTCTTTGACTTTGATCTGGAGGGCTCAACTTCAACAGCTTTCTCCTTTTGAGGCTTCTTAAACATCTCGAGCACTTTATCCATATCGATATTAAACTGATCGATTGGTAAAGTCTCTGCCTCCTTTCCTTTCTTCTGTTTCTTAGCAACTGGTGAAGATAACTTGGAAGGTGTTCCAGCATCAGGCAATCTCTTACCCTTTCAACAACTGAGCTAATTCCTTCTCTCTCAGTTCTTTCACACTTGATTTCTTTGCCATAGTCTTTTGTTTCTTTGACTTCTTAGGCAAATTCACAACTACAGTGTCACCAACACTCAGTTCAGCTAAATCAACTCCCAAACCTTCATCTTCAACCGATTCCTTCTCCTCTCAGACTCTTCTATCGACTGGTTCAATAATTCAGACTCACCAACCATAGTGGCCTTACGTTTGGTGGTCCCTACGTTCTCGTCATCAGAATCCCACTGTTCATCAACCTCAGTCTCTTCCGAATCCACAGACTCTTCATCCACCAAACCTGAACCTTTCTTTGCAGTCGATTTCTTTCTCGCAGCCTGTTGCTTTGTGCTCCCCTGATCAATAGCCTTTCCTTTGCCCTTCCCTTTGGCTCCAGGATTGACTACTTGACGCTTCCGCTTAGTGCTTGAATCAGCATACACTAAGGGATCGTCGTTATCTGAGTCACTATCATCATGTCTAGCTTTGTTCTTGCCTGGATCAGTGTAATCCGGACGAGCCAAAGCGCCAAACAATCTCCTGTTGGGTGGTTTCTCATTATCAGCTACACCCTTATAACCTTTCATCCTCATCAAGGTTCTAATATTCATGTGATCTTGCCCTAGAATCATTGTCGGATCCTTCTTCAGCATTGGATACTTGTGGTCAAAGATCATCATTAGAAACCTTGGATACAACATGAATTTCTTAAACTTTATACCCCTCAGCATCTCCAACATGTGGTCAAGTATCATCCCCGAAACATTGAATGGTTTGTTGAGTGTCAACGCAACCATTAATGAACTCAAACTCTTCCTCATCACGTCATAACCACCACTAACACATCCAAAGACATGGATCAGAACATGTGCAAAGTACTTGTACTGCACTCCCAGCTTCCCTTTATACATCGATCCGTCAGTGATAGGACCTTTGTATTTCATCCTTAAGAAGCACGCCTTCTGTTCAGTCCACGACAACTCCCTGGGATCTTCTCTATCCTCGAACTTAATCTGTAAAGCTTCCCGGATATCGGCTTCAGTCAAGAACATGTCTATCTCCTGAATCTTGCTCTTGATAATGGTTTGATTATCCCAGTAGTCGTACTTAGCGTTCTGGTAAAAATCTTCAATAATGTCCTTGTAAATGATAGTAGGTGTGGCTAGAGCATGTACGATCCTGCTCCTCTTCAGAAACTCAATAATACCAGTAAACTCCGTGTTCTTCTCCACGTCTCCTAGATACGCGCAGCAGTTGTGCGATCTTTCGAAAGACCAACTGCTCGGTGTAGATGTTTCAGCTGCGGGGACTGGATCTTGAACAGCTATCTCTGCTGGAGTCTCAACATTCACTGCTGGAGCGTCAATATTCTCTG
>CM061234.1:94461231-94535473 GCA_030844895.1 Ambrosia x helenae
GACTCACGAAGCGATAATTACGTAGAGATTCGTACACAAGAAAAGCTCCAGTTTAAAAGCCTGTAACTATCTGTACGTTTGGAGTTTTAAAGACCCGAATGTTGGAACAGGATGGCCATAAGATATTTAATCGTCATACAGACTCAAATAAAGGATACGAAACTGACCGGACCGTAATCGGACTCGCGAATCGATAATTACGTAGAGATTCGTACACAAGAAAAGACTCCAGTTAAAAAGCCTGTAACTACCGGTACGGTAGGCGTTTTATAGACTCGAATGGAGGAACGGGATGGCCATAATATATCTGATCATCATACAAACTCAAATAAAGGATACTAAACTGACCTGACGGTAATCGGACTCATAAAGCAATAATTACGTAGAGATTTGTACACAAGAAAAGACTCTAGTTTAATAACCCGTAACTATCGGTACGGTTGGAGTTTTAAAGACCCGAATGGAGAACGGGATTGCCATAAGATATTTGATTATCGTACAGACTCAAATAAAGGATACTAAACTGACCTGACGGTAATCGGACTCATAAAGCAATAATTACGTAGAGATTCGTACACAAGAAAAGACTCCAGTTTAAAAGCCTGTAACTATTGGTACGGTTGGAGTTTTAAAGACTAGAATGGAGAAACGGGATGGCCATAAGATATCTTACCATTAACAGACTCAAATAAAGGATACGAAACTGACCAGACGGTAATCGGACTCACGAAGCGACAATTACGTAGAGATTCGTACACAAGAAAAGACTCCAGTTTAAAAGCATGTAACTACCGGTACGGTTGGAGTTTTAAGACCTGAATGTAGGAGCGGGATGGCCATAAGATATCTGATCATCATACAGACTCAAATAAAGGATACGAAACTGACCGGGCAGTAATCGGACTCACGAAGAGAAAATTACGTAAAGATTCGTACACAAGAAAAGACTCCAGTTTAAAAGCCTGTATCTATCGGTACGATTGAAGTTTTAAAGACCAGATTGGAGGAACAAATAGCCATAAGATATCTGATCATTATACACACTCAAATAAAGGATACAAAACTGACCGGACCATTAATCGAACTAACGAAGCGATAATTACGTGAGATTCGTACACAAGAAAAACCTCCAGTTTTAAAAGCCTGTAACTATCTGTACGTTTGGAGTTTAAAGACCCGAATGTTGGAACGGATGGCCATAAGATATTTGATCATCATACAGACTCAAATAAAGGATACGAAACTGACTGTCCATAATCGGACTCGCGAATAGATAATTACGTAGAGATTCATACACAAGAAAACACTCCAGTTTAAAAACTGTAACTACCGGTACGGTAGGCGTTTTATAGACTCGAATGGAGGAACGGGATGGCCATAATTATCTGATCATCATACAGACTCAAATAAAGGATACGAAACTGATCTGACGGTAATCGGACTCACGAAGCGATATTACGTAGAGATTCGTACACAAGAAAAGACTCCAGTTAAAAGCCTGTAACTACCGGTACGGTTGGCGTTTTAAAGACCAGAATGGAGGAACGGGATGGCCATAATATATCTGATCATCATATGAGTCAAATAATGGTTACAAAACTGGCCGGCGGTAATCGGGCTCACGAAGCGATAATTACGTAGAGATTCGTACACAAGAAAAGACTCCAGTTTAAAAGCCTGTAACTAGCGTTACGGTTGGAGTTTAAAAGACCCGAATGGAGGAACGGGATGGCCATAAGATATCTAATCATCATACACACTCAAATAAAGGATACGAAACTGACCATAACGGTAATCGGACTCACGAAGTGATAATTACGTAGAGATTTGTACACAAGAAAAGACTCCAGTTTAAAAGCCTGTAACTATTGGTACGGTTGGAGTTTTAAAGAATAGAATGGAGGAACAAGATGTCCATAAGATATTTGATCATCATATAGACTCAAATAAAGGATACGAAAACTGACTGGACGGTAATCGGACTCACAAAGCGAAAATTTCGTAGAGTTTCGTACGCAAGAAAAGACTCTAGTTTAAATGCCTGTAACTATATTAACGGTTGGAGTTTTAAAGACCCGAATGGAGGAACAGGATGGCCATAAGATATTTGATCATCATACAGACTCAAATAAAGGATACGATACTGACTGGACCATAATTGGACTCACAAAGCGATAATTACGTAGAGATTCGTACACAAAAAAGACTCCAGTTTTAAAGCCTGTAACTATTGGAACGGTTGGAGTTTTAAAGAATAGAATGGAGGAACGAGATGGCCATAATATATCTAATCATCATATAGACTCAAATAAAGGATAACGAAACTGAACGGGCAGTAATCGGACTCACGAAGCGATAATTACGTAGAGTTTCGTACACAACAAAAGACTACTGTTTAAAAGCCTGTAACTACGGTACGGTTGGCGTTTTAAAAAACCGAATGGAGGAACGGGATGGCCATAAATATCTGATCATCATACAGACTCAAATAAAGGATACGAAACTGACCGGGCAGTAATTGGACTCACGAAGCGATAATTACGTAGAGATTCGTACACAAGAAAAGACTCTAGTTTAAAAGCCTGTAGCTATCGGTACGGTTGGAATTTTAAAAACCAGAATGGAGGAACGGGATGGCCATAAGCTATCAGATCATCATACACACTCAAATAAAGGATACGAAACTGACCCGGCATTAATCGGACTCACGAAGCGATAATTACGTAGAGATTCGTACACAAGAAAAGGCTCCAGTTTAAAAGCGTGTAACTATATATACGTTTGGAGTTTTAAAGACCCGAATGTTGGAAGGGGAAGGCCATAAGATATTTGATCATCATATAGACTAAAATAAAGGATACAAAACTGACCGGACCGTAATCGGACTCACGAAGCGATAATTACGTAGAGATTCATACACAAGAAAAGACTCTAGTTTAATAAGCCTGTAACTACCGGTACGGTAGGCGTTTTATAGACTCGAATGGAGGAACGGGATGGCCATAATATATCTGATCATCATACAGACTCAAATAAAGGATAGGAAACTGAGCTGACGGTAATCGGACTCACGAAGCGATATTTACGTAGAGATTCGTACACAAGAAAAGACCCCAGTTTAAAAGCCTGTAACTACCGGTACGGTTGGCGTTTTAAAGACCCGAATGGAGGAACGAGATATCCATAATATATCTGATCATCATATAGAGTCAAATAAAGGATAGAAAATTGAGCGAACGGTAATCGGACTCACGAAGCGATAGCTTCATAGAGATTCGTACACAAGAAAAGACTCCAGTTTAAAAGCCTGTAACTAGCGTATGGTTGGAGTTTTAAAGACCCGAATGGAGGAACGGGATGGCCATAAGATATCTAATCATCATAAACACTCAAATAAAGGATACGAAATTGACCAGATGGTAATCGGACTCACGAAGTGATAATTACGTAGGGATTCGTACACAAGAAAAAACTCCAGTTTAAAAGCCTGTAACTATTGGTACGGTTGGAGTTTTAAAGAATAGAATGGAGGAACAAGATGGCCATAAGATATTTGATCATCATATAGACTCAAATAAAGGATACGAAACTGACTGGACGGTAATCGGACTCACAAAGCGAAAATTTCGTAGAGTTTGTACGCAAGAAAAGACTCTAGTTTAAATGCCTATAACTATATTAACGGTTGGAGTTTTAAAGACCCGAATAGAAGAACGGGATGGCCATAAGATATTTGATCATCATACAGACTCAAATAAAGGATACGATACTGACTGGACCGTAATTGGACTCACAAAGCGATAATTACGTAGAGATTCGTACACAAGAAAAAGACTCCAGTTTAAAAGCCGTAACTATCGGTACGGTTGGAGTTTTAAAGACCCGAATGGAGGAACGGGATGGCCATAAGATATTTGATCATCATACAGACTCAAACAAAGGATACAAAACTGACCGGCACAATCGGACTCACGAAGCGATAATTACGTAGAGATTCGTACACAAGAAAAGACTCCAGTTTAAAACCCTGTAACTACCGGTACGGTTGTGTTTTAAAGACCCAAATGGAGGAACGGGAATGGCCATAAGATATCTGATCATCATATAGACTCAAATAAAGGATACGAAAACTGACCGGGCATTAATCGGACTCACGAAGCGATAATTACGTAGAGATTCGTACACAAGAAAAGACTCCAGTTTAAAAGCCTATAACTACCGATACGGTTGGCGTTTTGAAGACCCGAATGGAGGAACGCGTTGGCCATAATATATCTGATCATCATATAGAGTCATTTAAAGGATACAAAACTGACCGGACGGTAATTGGACTCACGAACAATAAATACGTAGAGATTCGTACACAAGAAAAGACTCCAGTTTATAACTATCGGTACGGTTGGAGTTTTAAGGACCCGAATGGAGAACAGGTTGGCCATATGATATTTGATCATAATAAAGACTCAAATAAAGGATACGAAACTGACGACCATAATCAGACTCACGAAGCGATATTTACGTAGAGATTCGTACACAAGAAAAGGCTCCAGTTTAAAAACCTGTAACTATCTGTACGTTTGGAGTTTAAAGACCCGAATGTTGGAACGGGATGGCCATAAGATATTTGATTATCATACTGACTCAAATAAAGGATACGAAACTGACCGGACCGTAATCGGACTCACGAAGCGATAATTACGTAGAGATTCGTACACAAGAAAAGACTCCAGTTTAAAAGCCTGTAACTATCAGTACAGTTGGAGTTTTAAAGACCCGAATGGAGGAACGGGATGGCCATATGATATTTGATCATAATAAAGACTCAAATAAAGGATACGAAACTGACCGGACCATAATCAGACTCACGAAGCAATATTTACGTAGAGATTCGTACACAAGAAAAGGCTCTAGTTTAAAACTTGTAACTATATGTACGTTGGAGTTATAAAGACCCGAATGGTTGGAACGGGATGGCCATAAGATATTTGATCATCATACTGACTCAAATAAAGGATACGAAACTGACCGGACCGTAATCGGACTCACGAAGCGATAATTACGTAGAGATTCGTACACAAGAAAAGACTCCAGTTTAAAAGCCTGTAACTACCGGTACGGTAGGCGTTTTAAAGACCCGAATGGAGGAACGGGATGGCCATAATATATCTGATCATCATATAGACTCAAATAAAGGATACGAAACTGACCGGCACGGTAATCGGACTCACGAAGCGAAATTTACGTAGAGTTTCGTACACAAGAAAAGACTCCTGTTTAAAAGCATGTAACTATCGGTACGGTTGGAGTTTTAAAGACCCGAATGGAGGAACGGGATGGCCATAGATATCTGATCATCATACACAATCAAATAAAGGATACGAAACTGACCAGACAGTAATCGGACTCACGAAGTGATAATTACGTAGAGATTCGTACACAAGAAAAGACTCCAGTTTAAAAGCCTGTAACTATTGGTAGTTGTAGTTTTAAAGACTAGAATGGAGGAACGGGATGGCCATAAGATATTAATCATCATATAGACTCAATTAAAGGATACGAAACTGACCGGACGGTAATCGGACTCACGAAGCAAACATTTCGTAGAGTTTCGTACACAAAAAAGACTCCAGTTTAAAAGCATGTAACTATCGGTACGGTTGGAGTTTTAAAGACCCGAATGGAGGAACGGGATGGCCATAAGATATCTGATCATCATACAAACTCAAATAAAGGATACGAAACTGACCGGCAGTAATCGGACTCACGAAGAGAAAATTACATAAAGATTCGTACACAAGAAAAGACTCCAGTTTAAAAGCCTGTATCTATCGGTACGGTTGGAGTTTTAAAGACCAGATGGAGGAACAGAATGGCCATAAGACATCTGATCATCATAGACACTCAAATAAAGGATACAAAACTGACCGGCCATTAATCGGACTCACGAAGCGATAATTACGTGAGATTCGTACACAAGAAAAGACTCCAGTTTAAAAGCCTGTAACTATCTGTACGTTTGGAGTTTTAAAGACCCGAATGTTGAACGGGATGGCCATAAGATATTGATCATCATACAGACTCAAATAAAGGATACCAAACTGACTGGTCCATAATCGGACTCGCGAAGCGATAATTACGTAGAGATTCATACACAAGAAAAGACTCCAGTTTAAAAGCCTGTAACTACCGGTACGGTAGGCATTTTATAGACTCGAATGGAGGAACGGGATCGCCATAATATATCAGATCATCATACAGACTCAAATAAAGGATACGAAACTGACCTGACGGTATTCGGACTCACGAAGCGATATTTACGTAGAGATTCGTACACAACAAAAGACTCCAGTTTAAAAGCCTGTAACTATCGGTACGGTTGGCGTTTTAAAGACCCGAATGGAGGAACGGGATGGCCATAATATATCTGATCATCATATAGATCAAATAATGGATACAAAACTGGCCGGACGGTAATCGGACTCACGAAGCGATAATTACGTAGAGATTCGTACACAAGAAAAGACTCCAGTTTAAAAGCCTGTAACTATTGGTACGGTTGGAGTTTTAAAGAATAGAATGGAGGAACGAGATGGCCATAATATATCTAATCATCATATAGACTCAAATAAAGGATACGATACTGACCGGACGGTAATCGGACTCACGAAGCAAAATTTACGTAGAGTTTCATACACAAGAAAAGACTCCAGTTTAAAAGCATGTAACTACGGGTACGGTTGGCGTTTTAAAAAACCGAATGGAGGAACGGGATGGCCATAAGATATCTGATCATCATACAGACTAAAATAAAGGATACGAAACTGAACGGGCAGTAATCGGACTCAAGAAGCGATAATTACGTAGAGATTCGTAGACAAGAATAGACTCCAGTTTAAAAGCATGTAACTATCGGTGCGGTTGAGTTTTAAAGACCAGAATGGAGGAACGGGATGGCCATAAGCTATCAGATCATCATACACACTGAAATAAAGGATACAAAACTGACCCGGCATTAATCGGACTCACGAAGCGATAATTACGTAGAGATTCGTACACAAGAAAAGACTCCAGTTTAAAAGCCTATAACTACCGGTATGGTTGGCGTTTTGAAGACCCGAATGGAGGAATGGGTTGGCCATAATATATCTGATCATCATATAGAGTCATTTAAAGGATACAAAACTGACCGGACGGTAATTGGACACACGAAACAATAAATACGTAGAGATTCGTACACAAGAAAAGACTCCAGTTTAAAAGCCTATAACTATCGGTACGGTTGGAGTTTTAAAGACCCGAATGGAGAACAGGTTGGCCATAATATATTTGATCATCATGAAGACTCAAATAAAGGATAGAAAACTAACGGGCAGCAATCGGACTCACGAAGCGATAATTACGTAGAGATTCGTACACAAGAAAAGACTCCAGTTTAAAAGCCTGTAACTATTAGTACGGTTGGAGTTTTAAAGACCCGAATGGAGGAACGGGATGGCCATAAGATATCTGATCATCATACACAATCAAATAAAGGATAAGAAACTGACCAGACAGTAATCGGACTCACGAAGTGATAATTACGTAGAGATTCGTACACAAGAAAGACTCCAGTTTAAAAGCCTGTAACTATTGGTAGGTTGTAGTTTTAAAGACTAGAATGGAGGAACGGGATGGCCATAAGATATATAATCATCATATAGACTCAATTAAAGGATACGAAACTGACCGACGGTAATCGGACTCACGAAGCAAACATTTCGTAGAGATTCGTACACAAGAATAGACTCCAGTTTAAAAGCATGTAACTATCGGTACGGTTGGAGTTTTAAAGACCCGAATGGAGGAACGGATGGCCATAAGATATCTGATCATCATACAGACTCAAATAAAGGATACGAAACTGACCGGGCAGTAATCGGACTCACGAAGAGAAAATTACGTAAGATTCGTACACAAGAAAAGACTCCAGTTTAAAAGCCTGTAACTATCGGTACGGTTGGAGTTTTAAAGACCAGATTGGAGGAACGGAATGGCCATAAGACATCTGATCATCATACACACTCAAATAAAGGATACAAAACTGACCGGCCATTAATCAGACTAACGAAGCGATAATTACGTGGAGATTCGTACACAAGAAAAAGCTCCAGTTTAAAAGCCTGTAACTATCTGTACGTTTGGAGTTTTAAAGACCCGAATGTTCGAACGGGATGGCCAAGAGATATTTGATCATCATACAGACTCAAATAAAGGATACCAAACTGACTGGTCCATAATCGGACTCGCGAAGCGATAATTACGTAGAGATTCATACACAAGAAAAGACTCCAGTTTAAAAGCCTGTAACTACCGGTACGGTAGGCGTTTTTATAGACTCGAATGGAGGAACGAGATGGCCATAATATATCTGATCATCATACAGACTCAAATAAAGGATACGAAACTGACCTGACGGTATTCGACTCACGAAGCGATATTTACGTAGAGATTCGTACACAAGAAAAGACTCCAGTTTAAAAGCCTGTAACTATCGGTACGGTTGGCGTTTTAAAGACCCGAATGGAGGAACGGGATGGCCATAATATATCTGATCATCATATAGAGTCAAATAATGGATACAAAACTGGCCGGACGGTAATCGGACTCACGAAGCGATAATTACGTAGAGATTCGTACACAAGAAAAGACTCCAGTTTAAAAGCCTGTAACTATTGGTACGGTTGGAGTTTTAAAGAATAGAATGGAGGAACAAGATGTCCATAAGATATTTGATCATCATATAGACTCAAATAAAGGATACGAAACTGACTGGACGGTAATCGGACTCACAAAGCGAAAATTTCGTAGAGTTTTGTACGCAAGAAAAGACTCTAGTTTAAATGCCTATAACTATATTAACGGTTGGAGTTTTAAAGACCCGAATAGAAGAACGGGATGGCCATAAGATATTTGATCATCATACAGACTCAAATAAAGGATACGATACTGACTGGACCGTAATTGGACTCACAAAGCAATAATTACGTAGAGATTCGTACACAAAAAAAGACTCCAGTTTAAAAGCCGGTAACTATCGGTACGGTTGGAGTTTTAAAGACCCGAATGGAGAACGGGATGGCCATAAGATATTTGATCATCATACAGACTCAAACAAAGGATACAAAACTGACCGGCAGCAATCGGACTCACGAAGCGATAATTACGTAGAGATTCGTACACAAGAAAAGACTCCAGTTTAAAACCCTGTAACTACCGGTACGGTGTGTGTTTTAAAGACCCAAATGGAGGAACGGGATGGCCATAGGATATCTGATCATCATACAGACTCAAATAAAGGATACGAAACTGACCGGGCATTAATCGGACTCACGAAGCGATAATTACGTAGAGATTCGTACACAAGAAAAGACTCTAGTTTAAAAGCCTATAACTACCGATATGGTTGGCGTTTTGAAGACCCGAATGGAGGAACGGGTTGGCCATAATATATCTGATCATCATATAGAGTCAATTAAAGGATACAAAACTGACCGACGGTAATTGGACTCACGAAACAATAAATACGTAGAGATTCGTACACAAGAAAAGACTCCAGTTTAAAAGCCTATAACTATCGGTACGGTTGGAGTTTTTAAAGACCCGAATGGAGAACAGGTTGGCCATATGATATTTGATCATAATAATGACTCAAATAAAGGATACGAAACTGTCCGGACCATAATCAGACTCACGAAGCGATATTTACGTAGAGATTCGTACACAAGAAAAGGCTCCAGTTTAAAAACTTGTAACAATATGTACGTTTGGAGTTATAAAGACCC
Organism: Ambrosia x helenae; assembly: GCA_030844895.1. Lineage (NCBI taxonomy): Eukaryota > Viridiplantae > Streptophyta > Magnoliopsida > Asterales > Asteraceae > Ambrosia > Ambrosia x helenae. Next base: position 94,471,053 of record CM061234.1, read on the forward strand.
GGATGTTGGAACGGGATGGCCATAAGATATTTGATTATCATACTGACTCAAATAAAGGATACGAAACTGACCGGACCGTAATCGGACTCACGAAGCGAAAATTACGTAGAGATTCGTACACAAGAAAATACTCCAGTTTAAAAGCCTGTAACTATTAGTACAGTTGGAGTTTTAAAGACCCGAATGGAGGAACGGGATGGCCATATGATATTTGATCATAATAAAGACTCAAATAAAGGATACGAAACTGACCGGACCATAATCAGACTCACGAAGCGATATTTACGTAGAGATTCGTACACAAGAAAAGGCTCTAGTTTAAAAACTTGTAACTATATGTACGTTTGGAGTTATAAAGACCCGAATGTTGGAACGGGATGGCCATAAGATATTTGATCATCATACTGACTCAAATAAAGGATACGAAACTGACCGGACCGTAATCGGACTCACGAAGCGATAATTACGTAGAGATTCGTACACAAGAAAAGGCTCCAGTTTAAAAGCCTGTAACTACGGTACGGTAGGCGTTTTAAAGACCCGACTAGAGGAACGGGATGGCCATAATATATCTGATCATCATATAGAGTCAAATAAAGGAAACGAAACTGACCGGATGGTAATCGGACTCACGAACCGATAATTACGTAGAGATTCGTACACAAGAAAAGACTCCAGTTTAAAAGCCTGTAACTATCGGTACGGTTGGCGTTTTAAAGACCCGAATGGAGGAACGGGATGGCCATAATATATCTGATCATCATATAGAGTCAAATAATGGATACAAAACTGGCCGGACGGTAATCGGACTCACGAAGCGATAATTACGTAGAGATTCGTACACAAGAAAAGACTCCAGTTTAAAAGCCTGTAACTATTGGTACGGTTGGAGTTTTAAAGAATAGAATGGAGGAACAAGATGCCATAAGATATTTGATCATCATATAGACTCAAATAAAGGATACGAAACTGACTGGACGGTAATCGGACTCACAAAGCGAAAATTTCGTAGAGTTTTGTACGCAAGAAAAGACTCTAGTTTAAATGCCTATAACTATATTAACGGTTGGAGTTTTAAAGACCCGAATAGAAGAACGGGATGGCCATAAGATATTTGATCATCATACAGACTCAAATAAAGGATACGATACTGACTGGACCGTAATTGGACTCACAAAGCAATAATTACGTAGAGATTCGTACACAAAAAAAGACTCCAGTTTAAAAGCCTAACTATCGGTACGGTTGGAGTTTTAAAGACCCGAATGGAGAACGGGATGGCCATAAGATATTTGATCATCATACAGACTCAAACAAAGGATACAAAACTGACCGGGCAGCAATCGGACTCACGAAGCGATAATTACGTAGAGATTCGTACACAAGAAAAGACTCCAGTTTAAAACCCTGTAACTACCGGTACGGTGTGTGTTTTAAAGACCCAAATGGAGGAACGGGATGGCCATAGGATATCTGATCATCATACAGACTCAAATAAAGGATACGAAACTGACCGGGCATTAATCGGACTCACGAAGCGATAATTACGTAGAGATTCGTACACAAGAAAAGACTCTAGTTTAAAAGCCTATAACTACCGATATGGTTGGCGTTTTGAAGACCCGAATGGAGGAACGGGTTGGCCATAATATATCTGATCATCATATAGAGTCATTTAAAGGATACAAAACTGACCGGACGGTAATTGGACTCACGAAACAATAAATACGTAGAGATTCGTACACAAGAAAAGACTCCAGTTTAAAAGCCTATAACTATCGGTACGGTTGGAGTTTTAAAGACCCGAATGGAGAACAGGTGGCCATATGATATTTGATCATAATAATGACTCAAATAAAGGATACGAAACTGTCCGGACCATAATCAGACTCACGAAGCGATATTTACGTAGAGATTCGTACACAAGAAAAGGCTCCAGTTTAAAAACTTGTAACAATATGTACGTTTGGAGTTATAAAGACCCGATGTTGGAACGGGATGGCCATAAGATATTTGATTATCATACTGACTCAAATAAAGGATACGAAACTGACCGGACCGTAATCGGACTCACGAAGCGAAAATTACGTAGAGATTCGTACACAAGAAAATACTCCAGTTTAAAAGCCTGTAACTATTAGTACAGTTGGAGTTTTAAAGACCCGAATGGAGGAACGGGATGGCCATATGATATTTGATCATAATAAAGACTCAAATAAAGGATACGAAACTGACCGACCATAATCAGACTCACGAAGCGATATTTACGTAGAGATTCGTACACAAGAAAAGGCTCTAGTTTAAAAACTTGTAACTATATGTACGTTTGGAGTTATAAAGACCCGAATGTTGGAACGGGATGGCCATAAGATATTTGATCATCATACTGACTCAAATAAAGGATACGAAACTGACCGGACCGTAATCGGACTCACGAAGCGATAATTACGTAGAGATTCGTACACAAGAAAAGGCTCCAGTTTAAAAGCCTGTAACTACCGGTACGGTAGGCGTTTTAAAGACCCGACTAGAGGAACTTGATGGCCATAATATATCTGATCATCATATAGAGTCAAATAAAGGAAACGAAACTGACCGGATGGTAATCGGACTCACGAACCGATAATTACGTAGAGATTCGTACACAAGAAAAGACTCCAGCTTAAAAGCCTGTAACTATCGGTACGGTTGGAGTTTTAAAGACCCGAATGGAGGAACGGGATGGCCATAAGATATCTGATCATCATACACAATCAAATAAAGGATAAGAAACTGACCAGACAGTAATCGGACTCACGAAGTGATAATTACGTAGAGATTCGTACACAAGAAAAGACTCCAGTTTAAAAGCCTGTAACTATTGGTAGGTTGTAGTTTTAAAGACTAGAATGGAGGAACGGGATGGCCATAAGATATATAATCATCATATAGACTCAATTAAAGGATACGAAATTGACCGGACGGTAATCGGACTCACGAAGCAAACATTTCGTAGAGTTTCGTACACAAGAATAAGACTCCAGTTTAAAAGCATGTAACTATCGGTACGGTTGGAGTTTTAAAGACCCGAATGGAGGAACGGGATGGCCATAAGATATCTGATCATCATACAGACTCAAATAAAGGATACGAAACTGACCGGGCAGTAATCGGACTCACGAAGAGAAAATTACGTAAAGATTCGTACACAAGAAAAGACTCCAGTTTAAAAGCCTGTATCTATCGGTACGGTTGGAGTTTTAAAGACCAGATTGGAGGAACAGAATGGCCATAAGACATCTGATCATCATACACACTCAAATAAAGGATACAAAACTGACCGGCCATTAATCAGACTAACGAAGCGATAATTACGTGGAGATTCGTACACAAGAAAAAGCTCCAGTTTAAAAGCCTGTAACTATCTGTACGTTTGGAGTTTTAAAGACCCGAATGTTCGAACGGGATGGCCAAGAGATATTTGATCATCATACAGACTCAAATAAAGGATACCAAACTGACTGGTCCATAATCGGACTCGCGAAGCGATAATTACGTAGAGATTCATACACAAGAAAAGACTCCAATTTAAAAGCCTGTAACTACCGGTACGGTAGGCGTTTTATAGACTCGAATGGAGGAACGAGATGGCCATAATATATCTGATCATCATACAGACTCAAATAAAGGATACGAAACTGACCTGACGGTATTCGGACTCACGAAGCGATATTTACGTAGAGATTCGTACACAAGAAATGACTCCAGTTTAAAAGCCTGTAACTATCGGTACGGTTGGCGTTTTAAAGACCCGAATGGAGGAATGGGATGGCCATAATATATCTGATCATCATATAGAGTCAAATAATGGATACAAAACTGGCCGGACGGTAATCGGACTCACGAAGCGATAATTACGTAGAGATTCGTACACAAGAAAAGACTCCAGTTTAAAAGCCTATAACTACCGATATGGTTGGCGTTTTGAAGACCCGAATGGAGGAACGGGTTGGCCATAATATATCTGATCATCATATAGAGTCATTTAAAGGATACAAAACTGACCGGGCGGTAATTGGACTCACGAAACAATAAATACGTAGAGATTCGTACACAAGAAAAGACTCCAGTTTAAAAGCCTATAACTATCGGTACGGTTGGAGTTTTAAAGACCCGAATGGAGAACAGGTTGGCCATAATATATTTGATCATCATGAAGACTCAAATAAAGGATAGAAAACTAACGGGGCAGCAATCGGACTCACGAAGCGATAATTACGTAGATATTCGTACACAAGAAAAGACTCCAGTTTAAAAGCCTGTAACTATCAGTACGGTTGGAGTTTTAAAGACCCGAATGGAGGAACGGGATGGCCATAAGATATCTGATCATCATACACAATCAAATAAAGGATAAGAAACTAACCAGACAGTAATCGGAATCACGAAGTGATAATTACGTAGAGATTCGTACACAAGAAAAGACTCCAGTTTAAAAGCCTGTAACTATTGGTAGGTTGTAGTTTTAAAGACTAGAATGGAGGAACGGGATGGCCATAAGATATATAATCATCATATAGACTCAATTAAAGGATACGAAACTGACCGGACGGTAATCGGACTCACGAAGCAAACATTTCGTAGAGTTTCGTACACAAGAATAGACTCCAGTTTAAAAGCATGTAACTATCGGTACGGTTGGAGTTTTAAAGACCCGAATGGAGGAACGGGATGGCCATAAGATATCTGATCATCATACAGACTCAAATAAAGGATACGAAACTGACCGGGCAGTAATCGGACTCACGAAGAGAAAATTACGTAAAGATTCGTACACAAGAAAAGACTCCAGTTTAAAAGCCTGTATCTATCGGTACGGTTGGAGTTTTAAAGACCAGATTGGAGGAACAGAATGGCCATAAGACATCTGATCATCATACACACTCAAATAAAGGATACAAAACTGACCGGCCATTAATCGGACTAACGAAGCGATAATTACGTGGAGATTCGTACACAAGAAAAAGCTCCAGTTTAAAAGCCTGTAACTATCTGTACGTTTGGAGTTTTAAAGACCCGAATGTTGGAACGGGATGGCCATAAGATATTTGATCATCATACAGACTCAAATAAAGGATACCAAACTGACTGGTCCATAATCGGACTCGCGAAGCGATAATTACGTAGAGATTCATACACAAGAAAAGACTCCAGTTTAAAAGCCTGTAACTACCGGTACGGTAGGCGTTTTATAGACTCGAATGGAGGAACGTGTAACACCCCAACCGATGGCGGAAACATCGGGATGTCACGTAATAATGATTGTTCAGTAGCTCATGGTGAATAATAAATTCCATTAAATAATTCAAATGAATTACATACAATTGTTCTAGAATTTATACATCAAATTGAATAAAACTATACACATATCTTCAAGCATCAATTCAAATCTTCAAGCAAATAGAACCTGAAACATGTTAAGTTGAAAATGTTTTTGGGTCAACAAAAGTTGGTGAGAATTACATAGGTTTTTGATAACTGAATAAAAATGTTGTGCAATTCATGTGTCATGTCAATCTAGCCCATATGTGAGAACATACTAGAAATAAATCGAGTGCATAATCAACCCTGATGACTGTTATAATATGATACATACCATACGCTCATGGTCCACTTGAATATGTTATACGATAACAAACACCCACGCTACCTTTGTAGGAGGCACGTATCCGGGTGGGATTGTCAGTCCAATAGATCTATCAATGTTTACCGCCGGCTTGTACGGAGTTAATGATTATGCTAGAATGGTGCTTACTCTAATCATGCTCAAGACATAATGCAACATAGAAAACACATAGACACATTGATGATTGAATTGCATAAATGATGTGGTAACACGTTTCACCCCAAAAGCGGTGATAAATAGAAAAGGGGCTATGTAAAACTCACCTTGGTAAAATGTTATATCTGTTGAGAAATTTGGATAATTGTGTTGACCAAATGTATCAAGTATCACCCTAAAATGAGGTAATAAATATGTCTAAGTCTATCAAGTCTACAAATGTATAAGTTCCTAGGCTTCGAATTGGGGATAATTGCTCGTTTGATTAATATTTAAAATATCCGCCAATTGAGAGAAATTTAGTAAATAGGTAACCAAAAGTCTTTTTATGAAATTTAAATTTAGGATGATCACAATAATGTGTTTAAAGTATAAAAATAATTTTTGCAAAATTATTTCCTTTAAAATAGATTTTTAAATCTATTTATTACAAATTGCCAAAACTTAACTTTAATATTCAAAAATGCTAAAATTAAAGAATTATTATTTTAAAAATCATATTTCTGTTCTAAATATTTAAAAATAAATTGTATAAAATTTTGGTGCAAAAATACCAAAAATTGGATTTATTATGATTTAATTATGATTAAAACTAACAAAAATTGATTAAAAATACTAAATAAATGATTTTTCAGAAATAAAAATCATTTCTGAAAAGTTTAATGTTATAAAAACTTAGGATAATTTTTGTGGAAATTTATGAGATCGTTTTGATATTTTAATGGATTTTTATAAATATAATAGTGTAAAATTGATTTAATTATTATAAATATTAAATAAATGAATTTCAGAAAAATAAAAATTGTAGATAAAGCTTTGACATCAGATTTGCTAAAAATAATTTTTTTAGAATTTATAAAAGGGTTTTGATAATTAAAAATGAATTTATAAATTTAAATGTAATATATAACTATAATTTGGTTTCAAAAATAAGGAAATTAAAAGGAGTGGAAAAAAAAGGACACCCAGCAGGAATCGAACCCTGGCCCTCAGGCCGGTTCTGATTCTTAAACATGAGTTGCACACCAACTGGTCAATGGATCAGTTGGTGATTATTTCGTCTCTGAATTAATTATATACGTAAGGTTGCAGGCTTGTTCTTCCCCAAATGAAACCCATTCGAGCCCTAGGTTAGTAATAATCATTTCTAACAAACAATAACCCGATTAACTATAGGGTTATTGTTTGTTGAGGGCCGATGAACATACCCTAACAAAAAAATTGAAACTTACAATACAGAAACAAGCTCGATTGGTGAGTCAACGTGAAAAGTCAAAAACTTGATCGTATCTCACGCACAGAGGATGATTAAGAAGAATTGGAGGTAGAGGGTGAATATTCGGCGAGGTGAGGAGGTCCAGGAACCTTCAATTTATAGGATTGATCACTGGTTTGTTTAATTGGAAAGTTTGACCCGTTTGAATAATTAAAAACATAATTGATACGAGTTAATGTGTTTTTGACGTGTAATTGACGCGTATTGTACGCGTTAGTCGTTGGCGAGGTTGTATGGTCAAAGGTTTCCATGATTAGTATCAATTTAGAGCATAAAAAGTGGATTTGATTGTGCTTAGTCGCGTGCAGATGTAGCAGGAAGGAAACAGGTCGAAATCTGGAAGGTGTTAAATACATAATATTCCTAGATCTTATCACATATGTCAGCATGGACCAGTGGTGGTGGTGTGTGTTTGTGTGGAGCTGCACTCCGGGATGGCCATAATATATCTGATCATCATATAGAGTCAAATAATGGATACAAAACTGGCCGGACGGTAATCGGACTCACGAAGCGATAATTACGTAGAGATTCGTACACAAGAAAAGACTCCAGTTTAAAAGCCTGTAACTAACGTTACGATTGGAGTTTAAAAGACCCGAATGGAGGAACGGGATGGCCATAAGATATCTAATCATCATACACACTCAAATAAAGGATACGAAACTGACCAGACGGTAATCGGACTCACGAAGTGATAATTACGTAGAGATTCGTACACAAGAAAAGACTCCAGTTTAAAAGCCTGTAACTATTGGTACGGTTGGAGTTTTAAAGAATAGAATGGAGGAACGTGTGACATCCGTCACCTTCGACTTTCAATTTCTTTACAAAAATAGTCCCCCAAATATTTTCAATTTTAGTCCTCAAACATTTCTTGTAATTATTGTCATAAATGTGCGGAACTCAAGTTATATTATTTACATGCATTTTGGAACTCAATCTCGATTTAGTTTAACGCGTATGTTGCAACGTTGTTCGGAAAATATATGTATATCATAAAAATTCCTAGTTATATAAGTTTTAAGTTAAAAAGTTAACTTAGTTAGTTGTTATTAAAGGAAAACTAACTAGAAAACTTTGAATTTAACTAAAGGAAAGAGGAGGGGCCAAAAGTGACAAGTGCTGAAAGTTTAAAAAAAAAAATAACATCTCCCTGCTGCTACTCGCTATTTCCGGCCAAGGATCAACTCCGGCCGCCGGAATTCATTCCGGCGAGGCCTTAAACTCTTGTATGTGCGTCCGTTTCAACGTTTTATCATTCCAAATCGTTTCTCCATTTATTTGTATCAGTTTCCCATCATTAATCCGTCATAATAACGCGTTTAAGTTGAGCATTGAGTTGATTTGTTGTAACCGTCGCGTGAATTCCGGCCAATAACCAAACAATGATAAACAACGAACCTCCCTATAAATCGAAGCCTGTAACATCTTCACGTAAGTGTTCCGAATCAAAACCCACACAAAACTTGTTCAAAATCGCGACCATTGAGCCCCAATCGGACCAATTTTTGTTCGAGTAAAAACCTTCCTTTTCGACACCTAAACAACATTGTAAGTCTAATTCTTTGATGCCGTTTTGATTTTTAGTTATAGCCGATCATTTCCCCTATGATATCGATAGCTTTACTGTGTTGTTATCAAGTTTATTGAATCTAGATAAGGGTTAGGGTTCATGTTATTATTTTGGGGAAGAAGATAACTTATAATAATGTGTTAAAAGAATTAATGGTTGAATAAAATCAACAAAACACCATTGTGGTGTAGTGGTTTGGTTTGTGTTATTCTTTGCAAGTGACAGGGGTTCGAGCCTCACTGTCACAAGGTCCAACCTTTTGCTTTTCTGATTTTTTTCTTTTTATAATATAGTATTTATATTTATAATTATATATAAATGCATTATTCTTAGAATATTCATAATAAATCCAATTTTTACCCAAAAATTATAAAAATTTAGGTGTAGCTTCTTGACATCATAAAGAACATTTCCACATTTTTATTTTCTGAAAAATGTTTTATTTTTATATTTGTATTGAATTAAACTGATTTAATCATAATTAATTGATAAAAAAATTCATTTTTAATGATTTTAACCTCAAACTTTTTGGGTAATTATTTTTAACCATTCTAATCTGAAATAAAAATATTTGGGTTAGAAAACACTTATTTTTATTAATTTTCTTATTTTTAATCATTTAAACATGATTTAATCTCATTAAATCAGTTTTAAATATAAATAAGTTTATATAAATTATGGGAAAATTTTTCTAATATGTTTACGTCAGAAATCATCCATTTTCTATAAAATAAATATTTTGGATCACATATAGTATTATTAGTCTTATTTACGTTTAGTTATACATAATAAAACATTTATTTATTTATACAATTTAAACATCTATTTTATAAATGTTTTTCTTATAAAATAGAAATACTCGTATGCTTTAATGTCTTAATTATATTTTTTGTTGAATCGTTGTGTAACACAAAAATTAGTTATTTATATATTTATGATTATCGTATTATTTTAATTTAGTTAAAGTAACTAACTAAATTATTTTGTCTTAATTATTCAAACATATTGTTATCTAAATATTTAATCGGTAATAATTATATTACCTAAATCATATTACAAACTTTGGTATATTATTTTTAATATACAACTTTTTATATTAATTCGACTAATCATAAAATCTCTAATTCCCCAAATCGACTTAGCAAACCCTAATGCCTTAGACCCTAGATACCTTAGACTTTGTAGACTTTACCTTACTAGTATTCATATACGTTATAGGTTGAATTCCTCGGAATTCTCACTACTTAGCTCACAACCGCTTAAGTGGATTTTGATCGCTTTCGCAAACTGTGAGTATATCTTTCCCCTTTTTACTGTTTTACTACTTTGGGGTGACTCATGTACCTATATATTAATCAAGTTTCAATTTCTTATACTTAATGCAATTCTCATGTGTGTTTGCTTTATGTTAATTGGTGTGTCTATGACTTGTCAAAATCATTAACCGCTGGGCGGCCTAGCTTTTCAATGAATAGTACTATGGTATACCCCCTTGTGACTCTGTTGAGAGACCTTGGTCATTGTCTTGTGATTCATATTACTAAAAATGTTTTGATTCTTGATTCTTGATACTTACTACATAGGGTTGATTTTGAACGGACATTACTTAAATTACATAATTGCAAATGGTATACAACACAGGGATTGCGAAACGTTTTGTACTATATATATATCCAACGGATGTACTCACCAATACATTATATGTGTTGACAAAATTATTTTGTACATGTTTCAGGTGACGTTTGATCTTACTTGCTTTCACGCTTAGGATGGACCTAGAGCTTAAATAAATTTATTATTTATGTTTGAGATTTCTATTAAGACTCGTTGTATTTCGTTTTGAATAATGAAAGTTTATTGCTATTAATATTTATATTTTAGTCCATGTGCTTTTGAACAATCGTCACTACGTGACACCTCGATGTTTCCGCCATCGGTTGGGGTGTTACAGATTGGTATCAGAGCCATGGTTATAGGGAATTAGGTTATTAGTAAATGCTTTTGACCTAGACTATAACTAAGCTACCCATTATATGCTTTCTTTTATCCTCATATTTCTTTAGATATATTTTCTCCTTTTACTTTTCATTATACTCGAAGAAGATTTTTATTCTACAAATGGAACGAAAACACCAAGTTAGGAGTGATATCCATACCTTGGTGAATAGTTTCACTCCTTATATGTTTTATTTATTTTATTTATCTTGGAATATTTTCCTTTCGAGATAGGAGACGTCCAAATCTCAAGGCATCTATTCCTCCAAAAGAAACTTACTCACTAAGCTAGGAGTGACATCCTTATCTTAGTGACTAGTTTCACCCCATTATATTTTTACTTTTTGAAAGTATATCTTTGAGTTAGGAGTGAAATCCACATCTCAAGGATATATTTCCATATCTCAAGTTCCGCTGGAGTTTTGCAATTTATTTGTGACGGGGCACGTGCAATCTGGAAGGGTGAGCGCCTGTATTCTGAGTTTTCTGTCTAGGTTGGTAATTCGCATAAATCCCAATCAGACGAGGGACCCGTTTACCTACCTGGGAATTCTCGGGATGAGCATTCACTTATAGGCTAAAGTACGCCCCCCACAAGTCACTAATAATATTTCAATTACTTTAGTCAGTCAACAGTTTCTTTGGAAACACTCTTATATCTCGTTTTATACTTGGTATTGTTTTTCATTTGAAATGCTTTTCTTTATGATGTTCATAATTTTTCTTAAATCAATTTATAATTACTATATCTCATGTTATGTGTTACTTGTCTTGATATAAACTATGGCATTTCCAAGATTTTTGGAATCAAATCTCATAATTATTGTTCACTTTTGTAGATGTCTGATCGCGAATCTCGTAAGAGAGCCTCGAAGCGTCAGGCTAAACTGAAATCTGATCAGCGTATCGCGACCATGCTCAATGACAAGTTGGAAACACTTGTTCCTAACATCATTAATGCTATTATTCCAAACCTTAACCTGAACGGTAGCTCGAATGGGAACTCTAACGGGAATACAAATGGAAATGGTGGGGCTAGTGAGAATAAGTGCACTTTCAAGCACTTCAACTCCTGCCATCCCAACAAGTTTAATGGCACTGAGGGAGCCACTGGGTTACTTGAATGGTTCGAAAGTATGGAGAATACGTTCATTAATAGCGACTGTCCAGACAACCTGCGTGTTCGTCATGCCACGGGTGTTCTTCAAAAGAGAGCGCTCACTTGGTGGAATGGTGAAAAACATGCTCGAGGGACGGAAGCTGCTTTAGCTATGTCTTGGGATGATTTCAAAATTTCCATGACTACTGAGTTCTGTCCTCGTAGTGAGATGAAGAAACTGGAGGATGAGTTCTATCACCTTAAGCAGGACAGTGGAAACAATGTTCCCTACAACAACCGTTACCACGAGTTGAGCTTACTGATTCCTCGTATGGTAACTCCGGTATCCTTGGCTATTGAGAAGTATATTGAGGGACTGCCACCTCAGATCCATGATTCGGTTATGGGAAGTAAACCTGCTACTGTAGAAGATGCCATCCGTCTCGCAGCATCTCTTACTGACAAGCATGTCAAGGATGGTACTCTAACTCGTAAGGGTACTAAAAGGCCTACTGAAACCACTTCAAACCCTGCTATCACTGAACCTTCCCAAGAAAACTCTGCCTCTGCCTCTAGTTCCAATAAGAAACGAAAAGGTGGAAACCAAAACTATGCTGTAGTTGCACCTCTTAACCAGGTTCCTGTTGCAAACCCACCTACTGCACCTCAATCAACCCCAAGGGCTTATACTGGGAAACAACCTCAATGTGCTACCTGCCACTACCATCATCCCACCAATTTACCGTGTCGTAAGTGTGATGCTTGTGGAAGACTGGGTCATACCACTCCTTTCTGTCGTGTTGCTAATCGACCAATAAATAACCCACAGACTGTTATCCAAAACCAGGGAGCTGACCAACCCAGAGTTTGTTACGCTTGTGGTGATCCTAACCATATGCAAAATAGATGCCCTCATCTTACGGCTTTTATTCAGGCTCGTCAGCAAACCCCAGCAGTCCCAGCAGTTCCAGCAATTCAAGCAGCTCCAGCCCGTGGTCGTGCTTTCAACATCAATGCTAATCAAGATCAAGCTACCAACGACGTTGTCAATGGTACATTTCTTATTACTAACTTATATGCTTCGATTTTGGTTGATACCAGTATGGATAGGAGTTTTGTCTCGTTAGAAGTTGAACCTTTACTTGCTCGTAGTTGCCCCCACCTTACCCATCCTTTTACCGTGGAGGTTGCTAATGACAATCCTAATCTTATAAAAATTTATGCTCCATAGTTGCACAACCAAAAATCTTCACTTGAAAGAAATTTCGAGACGAAATTTTCTAAAGTAGGGGAGACTGTGACATCCGTCACCTTCGACTTTCAATTTCTTTACAAAAATAGTCCCCCAAATATTTTCAATTTTAGTCCTCAAACATTTCTTGTAATTATTGTCATAAATGTGCGGAACTCAAGTTATATTATTTACATGCATTTTGGAACTCAATCTCGATTTAGTTTAACGCGTATGTTGCAACGTTGTTCGGAAAATATATGTATATCATAAAAATTCCTAGTTATATAAGTTTTAAGTTAAAAAGTTAACTTAGTTAGTTGTTATTAAAGGAAAACTAACTAGAAAACTTTGAATTTAACTAAAGGAAAGAGGAGGGGCCAAAAGTGACAAGTGCTGAAAGTTTAAAAAAAAAAATAACATCTCCCTGCTGCTACTCGCTATTTCCGGCCAAGGATCAACTCCGGCCGCCGGAATTCATTCCGGCGAGGCCTTAAACTCTTGTATGTGCGTCCGTTTCAACGTTTTATCATTCCAAATCGTTTCTCCATTTATTTGTATCAGTTTCCCATCATTAATCCGTCATAATAACGCGTTTAAGTTGAGCATTGAGTTGATTTGTTGTAACCGTCGCGTGAATTCCGGCCAATAACCAAACAATGATAAACAACGAACCTCCCTATAAATCGAAGCCTGTAACATCTTCACGTAAGTGTTCCGAATCAAAACCCACACAAAACTTGTTCAAAATCGCGACCATTGAGCCCCAATCGGACCAATTTTTGTTCGAGTAAAAACCTTCCTTTTCGACACCTAAACAACATTGTAAGTCTAATTCTTTGATGCCGTTTTGATTTTTAGTTATAGCCGATCATTTCCCCTATGATATCGATAGCTTTACTGTGTTGTTATCAAGTTTATTGAATCTAGATAAGGGTTAGGGTTCATGTTATTATTTTGGGGAAGAAGATAACTTATAATAATGTGTTAAAAGAATTAATGGTTGAATAAAATCAACAAAACACCATTGTGGTGTAGTGGTTTGGTTTGTGTTATTCTTTGCAAGTGACAGGGGTTCGAGCCTCACTGTCACAAGGTCCAACCTTTTGCTTTTCTGATTTTTTTCTTTTTATAATATAGTATTTATATTTATAATTATATATAAATGCATTATTCTTAGAATATTCATAATAAATCCAATTTTTACCCAAAAATTATAAAAATTTAGGTGTAGCTTCTTGACATCATAAAGAACATTTCCACATTTTTATTTTCTGAAAAATGTTTTATTTTTATATTTGTATTGAATTAAACTGATTTAATCATAATTAATTGATAAAAAAATTCATTTTTAATGATTTTAACCTCAAACTTTTTGGGTAATTATTTTTAACCATTCTAATCTGAAATAAAAATATTTGGGTTAGAAAACACTTATTTTTATTAATTTTCTTATTTTTAATCATTTAAACATGATTTAATCTCATTAAATCAGTTTTAAATATAAATAAGTTTATATAAATTATGGGAAAATTTTTCTAATATGTTTACGTCAGAAATCATCCATTTTCTATAAAATAAATATTTTTGGATCACATATAGTATTATTAGTCTTATTTACGTTTAGTTATACATAATAAAACATTTATTTATTTATACAATTTAAACATCTATTTTATAAATGTTTTTCTTATAAAATAGAAATACTCGTATGCTTTAATGTCTTAATTATATTTTTTGTTGAATCGTTGTGTAACACAAAAATTAGTTATTTATATATTTATGATTATCGTATTATTTTAATTTAGTTAAAGTAACTAACTAAATTATTTTGTCTTAATTATTCAAACATATTGTTATCTAAATATTTAATCGGTAATAATTATATTACCTAAATCATATTACAAACTTTGGTATATTATTTTTAATATACAACTTTTTATATTAATTCGACTAATCATAAAATCTCTAATTCCCCAAATCGACTTAGCAAACCCTAATGCCTTAGACCCTAGATACCTTAGACTTTGTAGACTTTACCTTACTAGTATTCATATACGTTATAGGTTGAATTCCTCGGAATTCTCACTACTTAGCTCACAACCGCTTAAGTGGATTTTGATCGCTTTCGCAAACTGTGAGTATATCTTTCCCCTTTTTACTGTTTTACTACTTTGGGGTGACTCATGTACCTATATATTAATCAAGTTTCAATTTCTTATACTTAATGCAATTCTCATGTGTGTTTGCTTTATGTTAATTGGTGTGTCTATGACTTGTCAAAATCATTAACCGCTGGGCGGCCTAGCTTTTCAATGAATAGTACTATGGTATACCCCCTTGTGACTCTGTTGAGAGACCTTGGTCATTGTCTTGTGATTCATATTACTAAAAATGTTTTGATTCTTGATTCTTGATACTTACTACATAGGGTTGATTTTGAACGGACATTACTTAAATTACATAATTGCAAATGGTATACAACACAGGGATTGCGAAACGTTTTGTACTATATATATATCCAACGGATGTACTCACCAATACATTATATGTGTTGACAAAATTATTTTGTACATGTTTCAGGTGACGTTTGATCTTACTTGCTTTCACGCTTAGGATGGACCTAGAGCTTAAATAAATTTATTATTTATGTTTGAGATTTCTATTAAGACTCGTTGTATTTCGTTTTGAATAATGAAAGTTTATTGCTATTAATATTTATATTTTAGTCCATGTGCTTTTGAACAATCGTCACTACGTGACACCTCGATGTTTCCGCCATCGGTTGGGGTGTTACAGAACGAGATGGCCATAATATATCTAATCATCATATAGACTCAAATAAAGGATACGATACTGACCGGACGGTAATCGGACTCACGAAGCGAAATTTACGTAGAGTTTCGTACACAAGAAAAGACTCCTGTTTAAAAGCATGTAACTACGGGTACGGTTGGCGTTTTAAAAAACCGAATGGAGGAACGGGATGGCCATAAGATATCTGATCATCATACAGACTCAAATAAAGGATACGAAACTGAACGGGCAGTAATCGGACTCATGAAGCGATAATTACGTAGAGATTCGTAGACAAGAATAGACTCCAGTTTAAAAGCATGTAACTATCGGTGCGGTTGGAGTTTTAAAGACCAGAATGGAGGAACGGGATGGCCATAAGCTATCAGATCATCATACACACTGAAATAAAGGATACAAAACTGACCCGTCATTAATCGGACTCACGAAGCGATAATTACGTAGAGATTCGTACACAAGAAAAGACTCCAGTTTAAAAGCCTATAACTACCGGTATGGTTGGCGTTTTGAAGACCCGAATGGAGGAACGGGTTGGCCATAATATATCTGATCATCATATAGAGTCATTTAAAGGATACAAAACTGACCGGTCGGTAATTGGACTCACGAAAAAATAAATACGTAGAGATTCGTACACAAGAAAAGACTCCAGTTTAAAAGCCTATAACTATCGGTACGGTTGGAGTTTTAAAGACCCGAATGGAGAACAGGTTGGCCATAATATATTTGATCATCATGAAGACTCAAATAAAGGATAGAAAACTAACGGGGCAGCAATCGGACTCACGAAGCGATAATTACGTAGAGATTCGTACACAAGAAAAGACTCCAGTTTAAAAGCCTGTAACTATTGGTAGGTTGTAGTTTTAAAGACTAGAATGGAGGAACGGGATGGCCATAAGATATATAATCATCATATAGACTCAATTAAAGGATACGAAACTGACCGGACGGTAATCGGACTCACGAAGCAAACATTTCGTAGAGTTTCGTACACAAGAATAGACTCCAGTTTAAAAGCATGTAACTATCGGTACGGTTGGAGTTTTAAAGACCCGAATGGAGGAACGGGATGGCCATAAGATATCTGATCATCATACAGACTCAAATAAAGGATACGAAACTGACCGGGCAGTAATCGGACTCACGACGAGAAAATTACGTAAAGATTCGTACACAAGAAAAGACTCCAGTTTAAAAGCCTGTATCTATCGGTACGGTTGGAGTTTTTAAGACCAGATTGGAGGAACAGAATGGCCATAAGACATCTGATCATCATACACACTCAAATAAAGGATACAAAACTGACCGGCCATTAATCAGACTAACGAAGCGATAATTACGTGGAGATTCGTACACAAGAAAAAGCTCCAGTTTAAAAGCCTGGAACTATCTGTACGTTTGGAGTTTTAAAGACCCGAATGTTGGAACGGGATGGCCATAAGATATTTGATCATCATACAGACTCAAATAAAGGATACCAAACTGACTGGTCCATAATCGGACTCGCGAAGCGATAATTACGTAGAGATTCATACACAAGAAAAGACTCCAGTTTAAAAGCCTGTAACTACCGGTACGGTAGGCGTTTTATAGACTCGAATGGAGGAACGGTATGGCCATAATATATCTGATCATCATACAGACTCAAATAAAGGATACGAAACTGACCTGACGATATTCGGACTCACGAAGCGATATTTACGTAGAGATTCGTACACAAGAAAAGACTCCAGTTTAAAAGCCTGTAACTATCGGTACGGTTGGCGTTTTAAAGACCCGAATGGAGGAACGGGATGGCCATAAGATATCTAATCATCATACACACTCAAATAAAGGATACGAAACTGACCAGACAGTAATCGGACTCACGAAGTGATAATTACGTAGAGATTCGTACACAAGAAAAGACTCCAGTTTAAAAGCCTGTAACTATTGGTACGATTGGAGTTTTAAAGAATAGAATGGAGGAACGAGATGGCCATAATATATCTAATCATCATATAGACTCAAATAAAGGATACGATACTGACCGGACGGTAATCGGACTCACGAAGCGAAAATTTCGTAGAGTTTCGTACACAAGAAAAGACTCCTGTTTAAAAGCATGTAACTACGCGTACGGTTGGCGTTTTAAAAAACCGAATGGAGGAACGGGATGGCCATAAGATGTCTGATCTTCATACAGACTCAAATAAAGGATACGAAACTGAACGGGCAGTAATCGGACTCACGAAGCGATAATTACGTAGAGATTCGTACACAAGAATAGACTCCAGTTTAAAAGCCTCTAACTATCGGTGCGGTTGGAGTTTTAAAGACCAGAATGGAGGAACGGGATGGCCATAAGCTATCAGATCATCATACACACTGAAATAAAGGATACAAAACTGACCCGGCATTAATCGGACTCACGAAGCGATAATTACGTAGAGATTCGTACACAAGAAAAGACTCCAGTTTAAAAGCCTATAACTACCGGTATGGTTGGCGTTTTGAAGACCCGAATGGAGGAACGGGTTGGCCATAATATATCTGATCATCATATAGAGTCATTTAAAGGATACAAAACTGACCGGACGGTAATTGGACTCACGAAACAATAAATACGTAGAGATTCGTACACAAGAAAATACTCCAGTTTAAAAGCCTATAACTATCGGTACGGTTGGAGTTTTAAAGACCCGAATGGAGAACAGGTTGGCCATAATATATTTGATCATCATGAAGACTCAAATAAAGGATAGAAAACTAACGGGGCAGCAATCGGACTCACGAAGCGATAATTACGTAGAGATTCGTACACAAGAAAAGACTCCAGTTTAAAAGCCTGTAACTATCAGTACGGTTGGAGTTTTAAAGACCCGAATGGAGGAACGGGATGGCCATAAGATATCTGATCATCATACACAATCAAATAAAGGATAAGAAACTGACCAGACAGTAATCGGACTCACGAAGTGATAATTACGTAGAGATTCGTACACAAGAAAAGACTCCAGTTTAAAAGCCTGTAACTATTGGTAGGTTGTAGTTTTAAAGACTAGAATGGAGGAACTGGATGGCCATAAGATATATAATCATCATATAGACTCAATTAAAGGATACGAAACTGACCGGACGGTAATCGGACTCACGAAGCAAACATTTCGTAGAGTTTCGTACACAAGAATAGACTCCAGTTTAAAAGCATGTAACTATCGGTACGGTTGGAGTTTTAAAGACCCGAATGGAGGAACGGGATGGCCATAAGATATCTGATCATCATACAGACTCAAATAAAGGATACGAAACTGACCGGGCAGTAATCGGACTCACGAAGAGAAAATTACGTAAAGATTCGTACACAAGAAAAGACTCCAGTTTAAAAGCCTGTATCTATCGGTACGGTTGGAGTTTTAAAAACCAGATTTGAGGAACAGAATGGCCATAAGACATCTGATCATCATACACACTCAAATAAAGGATACAAAACTGACCGGCCATTAATCAGACTAACGAAGCGATAATTACGTGGAGATTCGTACACAAGAAAAAGCTCCAGTTTAAAAGCCTGTAACTATCTGTACGTTTGGAGTTTTAAAGACCCGAATGTTGGAACGGGATGGCCATAAGATATTTGATCATCATACAGACTCAAATAAAGGATACCAAACTGACTGGTCCATAATCGGACTCGCGAAGCGATAATTACGTAGAGATTCATACACAAGAAAAGACTCCAGTTTAAAAGCCTGTAACTACCGGTACGGTAGGCGTTTTATAGACTCGAATGGAGGAACCTGTAACGACCCGAAAATTAACGAGTCATTACGGATTGGTAATCATGACACGTATTATTAATTACCAATTTATTTATTCTAATAATTCTTTTATACTTAATAAAACATACTTTTATTTATTTCACATGGGCCGAGCCCATAAAGACATACAACCGGGCCAAGCCCAAAACCATGATAATTGGGCCGAGCCCTCACTCTTCATGTTCCGAGTTCTTAACACTTGGGCCGAAGCCCATTAAGACTTTAAAACATAGCTTTTAAACATCTCTAATTATTACACACTTGGGCCGAAGCCCATTTATTTTGTAAACCGGCCCAAGAGCCGTTTTTACTTGACTAAACATTAAGACTTGAACTTGCACGTTTTTGAGCTCGGGTTCCCATAATCTAATCAACCTGAAATGCATGTTAAAAATACGTTAGCCACAAAGCTAGTGAGTGATGCCAGATTTAGACTCGTTTATAAATAATAACAACAATTCTCGTATGGTTCGGTCATTCTAAGGTGGGACATATTTAACGATGGAGCACCATACAAATGCTTAGTGTGGTTCCAAACCTCTACTTGGTTTAGAAAAATACATCCCGTTGATACCGAATGGATCCATTCTACGTGATTTCTATTCGACCGATTCTATTAACTCTTTCATGATCATGAACCAATATTTTATCAAATCACACGTAAAAACTAACATGCATTCACCCCAAAATCATTTAAACATAGGGGTACATGCACTCACGTTAATTACTTCCGAGTCTACGGTTTCGTTCAAAGCAAGAGTTCTATTTTCCACGGTTTCCTGTTTCAACACAAATCAAGTTATTGCACATATATACAAATAATCATACGTATAGCTGGCCATTACAGCTTAGGCGTAAAGATCTAACTAAAAGCTGGCCATTACAGCTTGGCACACGACCTTAGGGGACTCTAGACTCAACTTACTCAAGGAAACAACTTGATCCACAATTGCTTGGTTAATTATTATGGGGGCCGATTACTTGTAGGCTTGGTTGGGTTGGGTTTTTGTTGGAATAAGATGTATATTAAACTTAAAGGAGTAAGTTTAGAAGGTTAATAAGATAGGTTGAAGGTGGTTGCACCATGGCCGATTATTGGAAGGTTTTTGTAAGGTGGTTTGCATGTTGAAGGGGAGTGGTTTTAGTGATGAAAAGTGGCGATTGTTTTGGCCAGATTTGGATCCACAAGATCTTATAAAGGAATAAGATTCATGCATGTAATTATACTACTAGATCCATAGGGGAATGAGGTGTTTGTCTTATACAACTTTGGAGTGTTGAGGTGTCTCACCAAGACAAGATGGAAGATTCTTGTAAAGTGGCGGCAACTTACAACCATTCCTTATATGGGCCGATCAATTATCCATTCTATTGGGCTTCAATCCTCATGTCACACTCTTGGGCTATGGTTCATTTTTATTACTAAGTTAAATTAATAGGTTAAGCCCAATTCATGGCCCATATATCTATCGGGTTCTATATAAAAGCCCATTACTTATATAAATACTCGGCCCACTTCATTTCTAGCGGGTTATTAGTTAGGCCCAATTAACTGTTCGGGCTCTATTTCCATTCGGCCCATATGAAAAGGTTTATCGGGCCGGATTTATGATGCGGGTAGTTATTGGGCCCATAGGTGGCCCAATCATTATAATAATTAATTATTATTAATTAGCCTAATTATGCTAATTATGACGTCATAATTTTCCGGTTGTTACACTCTCCCCCCTTAGGAAATTTCGTCCCCGAAATTTTTATTTGTAATACCTGATGTTCAAATAGGTGGGGGTATTTGGCTTTCATCACGTCTTCTCTTTCAAAAGTAATTTCGGGCCCCAATCTAGCATTCCATTTTACTTGTACAATTGGAATCTTTCCTCTTCTCATTTTTCTTTCTTGTCGTGCCATAATCTCTATGGGTTCCTCAGTAAAATGGAGTTGAGGACTAACTTTCACATTATCTAATGGAATGATAGTTTGGGTTTCTATTATACATTTCCTTAGATTTGAGACGTGAAACACATCATGAATTTCGCTTAACTCTGGCGGTAGTTCTAAACGATAGGCTACCGGTCCCACCTTATCTTTAATTTGATAAGGTCCTATGAAACGTGGATTCAATTTACCTCTTCTTTGGAATCTTATCACTCCTTTCCAGGGTGACACTTTCAATAGGACATAATCTCCTATTTGAAATTCCAAAGGTCGCCTTCGCTTATCCGCATAGCTTTCCTGCCTGCTTCTCGCTTCTTCCAATCTTTTCTTGATTTGCACGATTTTGTCCGTTGTTTCTTGGATAATTTCTGGCCCTGTGAGTTGGTTTTCTCCGATTTCATTCCAGCAGATCGGAGATCTACACCTCCTACCGTATAATGCTTCAAAGGGTGCAGCTTGAATGGAAGCGTGGTAACTATTATTATAAGATAATTCTATTAACGGCAAGTGTGCATCCCAACTCCCACTAAACTCCAGGACACATGCTCTCAGCATGTCTTCTAATGTTTGAATTGTTCTTTCACTTTGCCCGTCTGTCTGAGGGTGATAGGCGGTGCTGAGTTTAATCTGAGAACCTAACGCTTCTTGGAACGTTTTCCAAAATCGGGAAGTAAAATGACTATCCCTATCCGATATAATTGAAAGAGGTATCCCATGCCGGGACACAATTTCTTTTATATAAATTCTTGCTAATTTTTCCGTTCCAAAGGTCTCTTGTATGGGTAGGAAATGTGCAGACTTGGTTAATCTATCAACGATAACCCAGATGGTATCGTTACCACTTTGGGTCCTTGGCAATTTGGTTACAAAGTCCATAGTGATTTGATCCCATTTCCAGACTGGAATCTCTGGTTGGATCAATAACCCACTGGGCTTTTGGTGTTCGGCTTTCACTTTCGAGCAAGTCACACACTGAGCTATAAATTCTCCCACACTCTTTTTCATGCCAGGCCACCAGAAGTTTTTCCTCAAATCTTTATACATTTTATGGTTTCCTGGGTGAATGGAGTACTTAGAGTTATGGGTTTCGCTCAAAACTATTCTTCTTTGTTCACCGTATCTGGGTATCCAGATTCTTCGGTTGTACCTAAAGATTCCATCTGTTCCTTCTTCTAATCTTGCTTCTTCTCCATTCAAAAGTTCTCCACTTAACCGGGTAGGTTCTAATGCTCTCCGTTGACATTCTCGGAGTTGGTTTAAAAATTCGTTAATCAAAGTGACCTTAAAGGCTCTATCTCTTAAGGGTCTTTCTTTTCGGCTCAAGGCATCTGCTACAATATTGGCCTTTCCCGGGTGATATTTAATATCACAGTCATAGTCACTTAGAACCTCTATCCATCTTCTCTAACGCATGTTTAGCAGCTTTTGATCAAAAATATGTTGAAGACCCTTATGGTCAGTGTAAACGGTACACTTGGTTCCATATAAATAGTGTCTCCAAATTTTTAAAGCAAATATAATAGCTCCTAACTCTAAATCATGCGTAGCATAATTCTGTTCATGTCTTTTTAACTGTCGAGAAGCGTATGATATAACCTGATCTTCCTGCATTAGTACACATCCTAACCCTTGTTGGGACGCGTCACAATACACAGTAAAAGCTTTTCCTTCTACTGGTAATGTCAACACTGGGGCTTTACACAATCTTTCCTTAAGTTCTTGAAAGGCTTTTTCTTGTTTTTCTTTCCACTCAAACTTAGAATTTTTCCTGGTCAGGGTGGTGAGTGGTAAGGCTAATCTAGCAAAGTTTTCTATAAATCGCCTATAATATCCAGCTAGCCCTAAAAATTGTCGGATCTCGCTTGGGTTTTTAGGAGCTTCCCACATCTGTATTGCTTCTATCTTGGTTGGGTCTACTTGAATTCCATGGTCGTTGATCACATGTCCTAAAAATTTAATTTCTCTTACCCAAAATTCACATTTCGAAAACTTAGCATACAGTTTTTCGTTTCTTAAAGTTTCTAGGATTTCTCTTAAGTGCTTTTCATGCTCACTCTCAGTTTTTGAATAAATCAGAATATCATCTAAAAATACAATCACGCACTTATCCAAATAAGGTCGACAAATCCTATTCATTAGGTCCATGAAAACGGCAGGGGCGTTGGTTAAACCAAATGGCATAACTAGGAATTCATAGTGTCCATACCTAGTTCTAAAAGCAGTTTTTGGAACATCCTCATCTCTTATCTTCAATTGGTGATATCCAGACCTAAGATCGATTTTTGAAAAATATTTTGCTCCGCTTAATTGATCAAACAGGTCATCTATTCTAGGTAATGGGTACCTATTTTTGATTGTCAACTTATTTAGTTCCCTGTAATCTATACACATCCTCATGGAACCATCTTTCTTTTTGACAAAAAGTACTGGTGCTCCCCAAGGGGAGGTACTTGGCCTTATAAAACCTCTTTCTATCAGTTCCTCTAATTGGTTCGTGAGTTCTTTCATTTCGGTGGTGGCTAACCTATATGGAGCTCTGGCAACAGGTGCGGCTCCAGGAACTAGGTTAATTTCAAATTCCACCTGTCGGAATGGTGGTAACCCTGGGAGTTCGTTTGGAAATACATCTTTGTATTCTGATACTACCTTAATTTCATTAATCTCTGCTCCTTTTTCCTCATTTCCTAAATTTACATGGATTAAAAAGAGTTGATGTCCCTTTTTTAAATACTTCATCATTTTTGCGCTAGAGATTAAACTTAAGATACCTCTTGGTTTTTCTCCCTGGACTACTAAAGTTTCTTGATGGGTTAAGGGAATTCTCACAAGTTTTTCTTTACAGACTATCTCTGCTTGATTTGCGACTAGCCAATCCATCCCTATAATTACATCAAATTCTCCTAGACTCATGGGTATTAAGTTTATTTTAAACTCTTGTTCTTCCATAATTAAAGTCAGATTTTTAAAGACTTCATTGGCTTGCAAAACTTTACCATCAGCTATTTCTATTTCGTAGGTTTGAGTCATTGGTTCGGGAAGGATGTTTATCTTTTCGACTAGCCTTTTAGAGATAAAACTAAGGTTTGCACCTGTATCGAACAAAACATAAACAGGTAATTGATTGATATAGAACATACCCGTGACTAGATCCGGTTCGTCACGCGCTTCTGCAGCATTGATTACAAATGCTCTTCCCCTTGCTTGGTCTTTCTTGGGCTGATTCTTGAGTTTTGGACATTCGTTCTTGTAATGCCCCGGTTCCTTACACTCATAACAGACTCGTGGACGGTCTGGAGTGTATCGACATTCAGCCGTAGCGTGTCCTACCTTTTTGCATTTTTGACAATGGGCTCCTCTACACTCACCAAAATGGTACCGACCACAAGTATTACATTTCTGCTTGCATTCACCGACATGATAGTACTTACACATGGAACAGTAGGGATTATTTCCTCGGTAGGGTCTTTTTCTAGGATTTTCCTGTTCTTTGGGGGTTTCTTGGCTCTTTCCTGATGTATTATAATTTGTAGACCTAAAGATTTCATTCCATCCCCTTTTACTTCCTACCGACACTTTATCTCTTTCCTTGTGTCTAACTATATCATCGGTTAAGCTTAGAGCTAATTCACAAGCAGTGTCATACCTAGTCGGTTTAGCTCCCCTAACGATTCCTTGAATTTGAGGGATTAATCCCCAAATGAACCTCCTAATTCTTTTTGGTTCGGGGGTGACTTGGTGAGGTACTAATCGAGCAAGTTGGTTGAAACGGTTTATATAGCTGACACAGTCTAAACTTTTCATCTCGAGTCCTAGAAATTCCATTTCCATCTTTTCAATTTCGTTCATGGGACAATATTTTTCAGTCAACAGGGTTCGGAATTCTATCCAAGTCATAGTGGCTACTATTTCTCTACCTCTAACTTGTCGAATCATATTCCACCAATTTAGCGCCTCAGCTCGTAATGAGTGAGTAGCAAACTTAACTTGGTCTCTAGGAGCACAATTGCTTATTTCTAAGCTAGCTTCCATCTCTTCAAGCCAACGAATGGCTCCCGCAGCTCCCGTGCTGCCGTCAAAGAGTTCTGGCTTACAAGCCATAAAGGTTTTATAGTCACAAGATCGAGGCCTTAATTGTTCATCTTCCACATTTACTACAACATTTTCCGGATTTTTCTCTAGAGTTTTTGAACCGGGTGACTTTTCTATCATACTTATGAGGGTGGGAATAGAATCTTGCAAACTTTCTAGGACTAACTTCCTCATTTTCTCTTCTAGTTCACTAGTTTCCGGGGTTACCGGGGTTTCTTTGGTCAAGGGTTCCTCGGCCGTGGTTTGTTTGGATGAAGAAGCGTTATTTCTTTTTGGTGTCTCTGGTTCTTTGCCTCTCTCGGATCTTCGCGGCATTTTTCTATAATAATACATTTTACTTAGATTAGTATTATTGTTATAACAATTTACTACTATATTACTCAAGTCCTTTGCAATTTGCGCTTTATTAATTAGTGCACACATATACTTTAACTTGTCATTTTATCATTAAAATTTGTATAGTCATATCTCATGTTACTTCTTGATTTATACCACAATCTCATTTTTAATTAAACACACTAGTTTATACATCCAAATATAACTATTTTATAACCAAAAATTTTGGATGTTACATATTCCAATCACCACATCAAACATACTACCATCATAACCATACAACTAAATTACCACACATACCACTACCTCAAAGACTTAAGCTAACCACTTCACACATACACGCCAAACCCATTTATTTAAACCTCGCCACTACTCTCGCCCCACCCTCACCATACCACCCTTCGATCCCCTCTAAGGAAGTGGATACTTCGACTCATCGATCAATTGTCGGGATTGATACCCGAATCGTTTGATCAACCTCCTTAAGTCTTCCGCCGTGTTTAGTGCTTGGTCTCTTTGCGTTTTCATTCGATAATAATTTTCCACAAGTTCCAAATAGTCTTTTCTTGGCACAAATTCGTTGGGTGGAATGGGAATATTATTATGGTTAAACATGGCGGCTTCGTAATATGGATCTACCACGGGCGCAGGTGGCACCATTGGGTAAGGGGCCGTGGGGTATGGGCCTTGGTGGGCCGTGGGGTATGGGTTTACAAACGGCGAGGGATATGGGCTCAAATTACTCGACCCTTCCATGGATAAATTACTTGATGCGTTAGTGAAGTCTTGGAATGGCGAGTTCGAGTAATAGTAAGGAGAGGGCCCGTAAAATGGCATCTCGGGTATAAATGGATTGGGTTCGGAGTTGGTGAGGATAGGCTCGGGGAGAGGACCGATTACGCCAACCCCTCCTAAATTTAACTCCACCCCGTTATTTCCCCATGTTAGACCCGGGATTTCATTTACAAGCGCTTCTATGTCGGGGAAGCGTAAATTGTCGTTGTCTTCAACAACTTCTTCATTCCTAATTTCTCCTTCTTCGTACTCCATCGGGGCTTTTCCCCGATTGTCTTGTCCTTCTTGGTTTATCTCTTCCCCTCGAGTCATTCTATTACAAATAATCACAACAAGTATTATTAAGTTAGTTCTATAAACTCCCCACTATTCCCGAACCCGAGCTCTGATACCAACCTGTAACGACCCGAAAATTAACGAGTCATTACGGATTGGTAATCATGACACGTATTATTAATTACCAATTTATTTATTCTAATAATTCTTTTATACTTAATAAAACATACTTTTATTTATTTCACATGGGCCGAGCCCATAAAGACATACAACCGGGCCAAGCCCAAAACCATGATAATTGGGCCGAGCCCTCACACTTCATGTTCCGAGTTCTTAACACTTGGGCCGAAGCCCATTAAGACTTTAAAACATAGCTTTTAAACATCTCTAATTATTACACACTTGGGCCGAAGCCCATTTATTTTGTAAACCGGCCCAAGAGCCGTTTTTACTTGACTAAACATTAAGACTTGAACTTGCACGTTTTTGAGCTCGGGTTCCCATAATCTAATCAACCTGAAATGCATGTTAAAAATACGTTAGCCACAAAGCTAGTGAGTGATGCCAGATTAAGACTCGTTTATAAATAATAACAACAATTCTCGTATGGTTCGGTCATTCTAAGGTGGGACATATTTAACGATGGAGCACCATACAAATGCTTAGTGTGGTTCCAAACCTCTACTTGGTTTAGAAAAATACATCCCGTTGATACCGAATGGATCCATTCTACGTGATTTCTATTCGACCGATTCTATTAACTCTTTCATGATCATGAACCAATATTTTATCAAATCACACGTAAAAACTAACATGCATTCACCCCAAAATCATTTAAACATAGGGGTACATGCACTCACGTTAATTACTTCCGAGTCTACGGTTTCGTTCAAAGCAAGAGTTCTATTTTCCACGGTTTCCTGTTTCAACACAAATCAAGTTATTGCACATATATACAAATAATCATACGTATAGCTGGCCATTACAGCTTAGGCGTAGAGATCTAACTAAAAGCTGGCCATTACAGCTTGGCACACGACCTTAGGGGACTCTAGACTCAACTTACTCAAGGAAACAACTTGATCCACAATTGCTTGGTTAATTATTATGGGGGCCGATTACTTGTAGGCTTGGTTGGGTTGGGTTTTTGTTGGAATAAGATGTATATTAAACTTAAAGGAGTAAGTTTAGAAGGTTAATAAGATAGGTTGAAGGTGGTTGCACCATGGCCGATTATTGGAAGGTTTTTGTAAGGTGGTTTGCATGTTGAAGGGGAGTGGTTTTAGTGATGAAAAGTGGCGATTGTTTTGGCCAGATTTGGATCCACAAGATCTTATAAAGGAATAAGATTCATGCATGTAATTATACTACTAGATCCATAGGGGAATGAGGTGTTTGTCTTATACAACTTTGGAGTGTTGAGGTGTCTCACCAAGACAAGATGGAAGATTCTTGTAAAGTGGCGGCAACTTACAACCATTCCTTATATGGGCCGATCAATTATCCATTCTATTGGGCTTCAATCCTCATGTCACACTCTTGGGCTATGGTTCATTTTTATTACTAAGTTAAATTAATAGGTTAAGCCCAATTCATGGCCCATATATCTATCGGGTTCTATATAAAAGCCCATTACTTATATAAATACTCGGCCCACTTCATTTCTAGCGGGTTATTAGTTAGGCCCAATTAACTGTTCGGGCTCTATTTCCATTCGGCCCATATGAAAAGGTTTATCGGGCCGGATTTATGATGCGGGTAGTTATTGGGCCCATAGGTGGCCCAATCATTATAATAATTAATTATTATTAATTAGCCTAATTATGCTAATTATGACGTCATAATTTTCCGGTTGTTACAGAACGGGATGGCCATAATATATCTGATCATCATACAGACTCAAATAAAGGATACGAAACTGACCTGACGGTATTCGGACTCACGAAGCGATATTTACGTAGAGATTCGTACACAAGAAAAGACTCCAGTTTAAAAGCCTGTAACTATCGGTACGGTTGGCGTTTTAAAGACCCGAATGGAGGAACGGGATGGCCATAATATATCTGATCATCATATAGAGTCAAATAATGGATACAAAACTGGCCGGACGGTAATCGGACTCACGAAGCGATAATTACGTAGAGATTCGTACACAAGAAAAGACTCCAGTTTAAAAGCCTGTAACTAGCGTTACGATTGGAGTTTAAAAGACCCGAATGGAGGAACGGGATGGCCATAAGATATCTAATCATCATACACACTGAAATAAAGGATACGAAACTGACCAGACGGTAATCGGACTCACGAAGTGATAATTACGTAGAGATTCGTACACAAGAAAAGACTCCAGTTTAAAAGCCTGTAACTATTGGTACGGTTGGAGTTTTAAAGAATAGAATGGAGGAACGAGATGGCCATAATATATCTAATCATCATATAGACTCAAATAAAGGATACGATACTGACCGGACGGTAATCGGACTCACGAAGCGAAAATTTCGTAGAGTTTCGTACACAAGAAAAGACTCCTGTTTAAAAGCATGTAACTACGGGTACGGTTGGCGTTTTAAAAAACCGAATGGAGGAACGGGATGGCCATAAGATGTCTGATCATCATACTGACTCAAATAAAGGATACGAAACTGAACGGGCAGTAATCGGACTCACGAAGCGATAATTACGTAGAGATTCGTACACAAGAATAGACTCCAGTTTAAAAGCCTCTAACTATCGGTGCGGTTGGAGTTTTAAAGACCAGAATGGAGGAACGGGATGGCCATAAGCTATCAGATCATCATACACACTGAAATAAAGGATACAAAACTGACCCGGCATTAATCGGACTCACGAAGCGATAATTACGTAGAGATTCGTACACAAGAAAAGACTCCAGTTTAAAAGCCTATAACTACCGGTATGGTTGGCGTTTTGAAGACCCGAATGGAGGAACGGGTTGGCCATAATATATCTGATCATCATATAGAGTTATTTAAAGGATACAAAACTGACCGGACGGTAATTGGACTCACGAAACAATAAATACGTAGAGATTCGTACACAAGAAAAGACTCCAGTTTAAAAGCCTATAACTATCGGTACGGTTGGAGTTTTAAAGACCCGAATGGAGAACAGGTTGGCCATAATATATTTGATCATCATGAAGACTCAAATAAAGGATAAAAACTAACGGGGCAGCAATCGGACTCACGAAGCGATAATTACGTAGATATTCGTACACAAGAAAAGACTCCAGTTTAAAAGCCTGTAACTATCAGTACGGTTGGAGTTTTAAAGACCCGAATGGAGGGAAGGGATGGCCATAAGATATCTAATCATCATACACACTCAAATAAAGGATACGAAACTGACCAGACGGTAATCGGACTCACGAAGTGATAATTACGTAGAGATTCGTACACAAGAAAAGACTCCAGTTTAAAAGCCTGTAACTATTGGTACGGTTGGAGTTTTAAAGAATAGAATGGAGGAACGAGATGGCCATAATATATCTAATCATCATATAGACTCAAATAAAGGATACGATACTGACCGGACGGTAATCGGACTCACGAAGCGAAAATTTCGTAGAGTTTCGTACACAAGAAAAGACTCCTGTTTAAAAGCATGTAACTACGGGTACGGTTGGCGTTTTAAAAAACCGAATGGAGGAACGGGATGGCCATAAGATGTCTGATCATCATACTGACTCAAATAAAGGATACGAAACTGAACGGGCAGTAATCGGACTCACGAAGCGATAATTACGTAGAGATTCGTACACAAGAATAGACTCCAGTTTAAAAGCCTCTAACTATCGGTGCGGTTGGAGTTTTAAAGACCAGAATGGAGGAACGGGATGGCCATAAGCTATCAGATCATCATACACACTGAAATAAAGGATACAAAACTGACCCGGCATTAATCGGACTCACGAAGCGATAATTACGTAGAGATTCGTACACAAGAAAAGACTCCAGTTTAAAAGCCTATAACTACCGGTATGGTTGGCGTTTTGAAGACCCGAATGGAGGAACGGGTTGGCCATAATATATCTGATCATCATATAGAGTCATTTAAAGGATACAAAACTGACCGGACGGTAATTGGACTCACGAAACAATAAATACGTAGAGATTCGTACACAAGAAAAGACTCCAGTTTAAAAGCCTATAACTATCGGTACGGTTGGAGTTTTAAAGACCCGAATGGAGAACAGGTTGGCCATAATATATTTGATCATCATGAAGACTCAAATAAAGGATAGAAAACTAACGGGGCAGCAATCGGACTCACGAAGCGATAATTACGTAGATATTCGTACACAAGAAAAGACTCCAGTTTAAAAGCCTGTAACTATCAGTACGGTTGGAGTTTTAAAGACCCGAATGGAGGAACGGGATGGCCATAAGATATCTGATCATCATACACAATCAAATAAAGGATAAGAAACTGACCAGACAGTAATCGGAATCATGAAGTGATAATTACGTAGAGATTCGTACACAAGAAAAGACTCCAGTTTAAAAGCCTGTAACTATTGGTAGGTTGTAGTTTTAAAGACTAGAATGGAGGAACGGGATGGCCATAAGATATATAATCATCATATAGACTCAATTAAAGGATACGAAACTGACCGGACGGTAATCGGACTCACGAAGCAAACATTTCGTAGAGTTTCGTACACAAGAATAGACTCCAGTTTAAAAGCATGTAACTATCGGTACGGTTGGAGTTTTAAAGACCCGAATGGAGGAACGGGATGGCCATAAGATATCTGATCATCATACAGACTCAAATAAAGGATACGAAACTGACCGGGCAGTAATCGGACTCACGAAGAGAAATTACGTAAAGATTCGTACACAAGAAAAGACTCCAGTTTAAAAGCTTGTATCTATCGGTACGGTTGGAGTTTTAAAGACCAGATTGGAGGAACAGAATGGCCATAAGACATCTGATCATCCTACACACTCAAATAAAGGATACAAAACTGACCGGCCATTAATCAGACTAACGAAGCGATAATTACGTGGAGATTCGTACACAAGAAAAAGCTCCAGTTTAAAAGCCTGTAACTATCTGTACGTTTGGAGTTTTAAAGACCCGAATGTTGGAACGGGATGGCCATAAGATATTTGATCATCATACAGACTCAAATAAAGGATACCAAACTGACTGGTCCATAATCAGACTCGCGAAGCGATAATTACGTAGAGATTCATACACAAGAAAAGACTCCAGTTTAAAAGCCTGTAACTACCGGTACGGTAGGCGTTTTATAGACTCGAATGGAGGAACGGGATGGCCATAATATATCTGATCATCATACAGACTCAAATAAAGGATACGAAACTGACCTGACAGTATTCGGACTCACGAAGCGATATTTACGTAGAGATTCGTACACAAGAAAAGACTCCAGTTTAAAAGCCTGTAACTATCGGTACGGTTGGCGTTTTAAAGACCCGAATGGAGTAACGGGATGGCCATAATATATCTGATCATCATATAGAGTCAAATAATGGATACAAAACTGGCCGGACGGTAATCGGACTCACGAAGCGATAATTACGTAGAGATTCGTACACAAGAAAAGACTCCAGTTTAAAAGCCTGTAACTAGCGTTACGATTGGAGTTTAAAAGACCCGAATGGAGGAACGGGATGGCCATAAGATATCTAATCATCATACACACTCAAATAAAGGATACGAAACTGACCAGACGGTAATCGGACTCACGAAGTGATAATTACGTAGAGATTCGTACACAAGAAAAGACTCCAGTTTAAAAGCCTGTAACTATTGGTACGGTTGGAGTTTTAAAGAATAGAATGGAGGAACGAGATGGCCATAATATATCTAATCATCATATAGACTCAAATAAAGGATACGATACTGACCGGACGGTAATCGGACTCACGAAGCGAAAATTTCGTAGAGTTTCGTACACAAGAAAAGACTCCAGTTTAAAAGCATGTAACTACGGGTACGGTTGGCGTTTTAAAAAACCGAATGGAGGAACGGGATGGCCATAAGATGTCTGATCATCATACAGACTCAAATAAAGGATACGAAACTGAACGGGCAGTAATCGGACTCACGAAGCGATAATTACGTAGAGATTCGTACACAAGAATAGACTCCAGTTTAAAAGCCTCTAACTATCGGTGCGGTTGGAGTTTTAAAGACCAGAATGGAGGAACGGGATGGCCATAAGCTATCAGATCATCATACACACTGAAATAAAGGATACAAAACTGACCCGGCATTAATCGGACTCACGAAGCGATAATTACGTAGAGATTCGTACACAAGAAAAGACTCCAGTTTAAAAGCCTATAACTACCGGTATGGTTGGCGTTTTGAAGACCCGAATGGAGGAATGGCTTGGCCATAATATATCTGATCATCATATAGAGTCATTTAAAGGATACAAAACTGACCGGGCGGTAATTGGACTCACGAAACAATAAATACGTAGAGATTCGTACACAAGAAAAGACTCCAGTTTAAAAGCCTATAACTATCGGTACGGTTGGAGTTTTAAAGACCCGAATGGAGAACAGGTTGGCCATAATATATTTGGTCATCATGAAGACTCAAATAAAGGATAGAAAACTAACGGGGCAGCAATCGGACTCACGAAGCGATAATTACGTAGAGATTCGTACACAAGAAAAGACTCCAGTTTAAAAGCCTGTAACTATCAGTACGGTTGGAGTTTTAAAGACCCGAATGGAGGAACGGGATGGCCATATGATATTTGATCATAATAAAGACTCAAATAAAGGATACGAAACTGACCGGACCATAATCAGACTCACGAAGCGATATTTACGTAGAGATTCGTACACAAGAAAAGGCTCCAGTTTTAAAAACTTGTAACTATATGTACGTTTGGAGTTATAAAGACCCGAATGTTGGAACGGGATGGCCATAAGATATTTGATCATCATACTGACTCAAATAAAGGATACGAAACTGACAGGACCGTAATCGGACTCACGAAGCGATAATTACGTAGAGATTCGTACACAAGAAATGACTCCAGTTTAAAAGCCTGTAACTACGGTACGGTGGGCGTTTTAAAGACCCGACTGGAGGAACGGGATGGCCATAATATATCTGATCATCATATAGAGTCAAATAAAGGAAACGAAACTGACCGGATGGTAATCGGACTCACGAACCGATAATTACATAGAGATTCGTACACAAGAAAAGACTCCAGCTTAAAAGCCTGTAACTATCGGTACGGTTGGAGTTTTAAAGACCCGAATGGAGGAACGGGATGGCCATAAGATATCTGATCATCATACAGACTCAAATAAAGGATACGAAACTGACCGGGCAGTAATCGGACTCACGAAGAGAAAATTACGTAAAGATTCGTACACAAGAAAAGACTCCAGTTTAAAAGCCTGTATGTATCGGTACGGTTGGAGTTTTAAAGACCTGATTGGAGGAACAGAATGGCCATAAGACATCTGATCATCATACACACTCAAATAAAGGATACAAAACTGACCGGCCATTAATCGGACTAACGAAGCGATAATTACGTGGAGATCCGTACACAAGAAAAAGCTCTAGTTTAAAAGCCTGTAACTATCTGTACGTTTGGAGTTTTAAAGACCCGAATGTTGGAACGGGATGGCCATAAGATATTTGATCATCATACAGACTCAAATAAAGGATACCAAACTGACTGGTCCATAATCGGACTCGCGAAGCGATAATTACGTAGAGATTCATACACAAGAAAAGACTCCAGTTTAAAAGCCTGTAACTACCGGTACGGTAGGCGTTTTATAGACTCGAATGGAGGAACGGGATGGCCATAATATATCTGATCATCATACAGACTCAAATAAAGGATACGAAACTGATCTGACGGTATTCGGACTCACGAAGCGATATTTACATAGAGATTCGTACACAAGAAAAGACTCCAGTTTAAAAGCCTGTAACTATCGGTACGGTTGGCGTTTTAAAGACCCGAATGGAGGAATGGGATGGCCATAATATATCTGATCATCATATAGAGTCAAATAATGGATACAAAACTGGCCGGACGGTAATCGGACTCACGAAGCGATAATTACGTAGAGATTCGTACACAAGAAAAGACTCCAGTTTAAAAGCCTGTAACTAGCGTTACGATTGGAGTTTAAAATACCCGAATGGAGGAACGGGATGGCCATAAGATATCTAATCATCATACACACTCAAATAAAGGATACGAAACTGACCAGACGGTAATCGGACTCACGAAGTGATAATTACGTAGAGATTCGTACACAAGAAAAGACTCCAGTTTAAAAGCCTGTAACTATTGGTACGGTTGGAGTTTTAAAGAATAGAATAGAGGAACGAGATGGCCATAATATATCTAATCATCATATAGACTCAAATAAAGGATACGATACTGACCGGACGGTAATCGGACTCACGAAGCAAAAATTTCGTAGAGTTTCGTACACAAGAAAAGACTCCTATTTAAAAGCATGTAACTACGGGTACGGTTGGCGTTTTAAAAAAACCGAATGGAGGAACGGGATGGCCATAAGATATCTGATCATCATACAGACTCAAATAAAGGATACGAAACTGAATGGGCAGTAATCGGATTCACGAAGCGATAATTACGTAGAGATTCGTACACAAGAAAAGACTCTAGTTTAAAAGCCTGTAACTATTGGTAGGTTGTAGTTTTAAAGACAAGAATGGAGGAACGGGATGGCCATAAGATATATAATCATCATATAGACTCAATTAAAGGATACGAAACTGACCGGACGGAAATCGGAGTCACGAAGCAAAAATTTCGTAGAGTTTCATACACAAGAATAGACTCCAGTTTAAAAGCATGTAACTATCGGTACGGTTGGAGTTTTAAAGACCCGAATGGAGGAACGGGATGGCCATAAGATATCTGATCATCATACAGATTCAAATAAAGGATACGAAACTGACCGGGCAGTAATCGGACTCACGAAGAGAAAATTACGTAAAGATTCGTACACAAGAAAAGACTCCAGTTTAAAAGCCTGTATGTATCGGTACGGTTGGAGTTAATAAGACCAGATTGGAGGAACAGAATGGCCATAAGACATCTGATCATCATACACACTCAAATAAAGGATACAAAACTGACCGGCCATTAATCGGACTAACGAAGCGATAATTACGTGGAGATTCGTACACAAGAAAAAGCTCCAGTTTAAAAGCCTGTAACTATCTGTACGTTTGGAGTTTTAAAGACCCGAATGTTGGAACGGGATGGCCATAAGATATTTGATCATCATACAGACTCAAATAAAGGATACCAAACTGACTGGTCCATAATCAGACTCGCGAAGCGATAATTACGTAGAGATTCATACACAAGAAAAGACTCCAGTTTAAAAGCCTGTAACTACCGGTACGGTAGGCGTTTTATAGACTCGAATGGAGGAACGGGATGGCCATAATATATCTGATCATCATACAGACTCAAATAAAGGATAAGAAACTGACCTGATGGTATTCGGACTCACGAAGCGATATTTACGTAGAGATTCGTACACAAGAAAAGACTCCAGTTTAAAAGCCTGTAACTATCGGTACGGTTGGCGTTTAAAGACCCGAATGGAGGAACGGGATGGCCATAAGATATCTGATCATCATATAGAGTCAAATAATGGATACAAAACTGGCCGGACGGTAATCGGACTCACGAAGCGATAATTACGTAGAGATTCGTACACAAGAAAAGACTCCAGTTTAAAAGCCTGTAACAAGCGTTACGATTGGAGTTTAAAAGACCCGAATGGAGGAACGGGATGGCCATAAGATATCTAATCATCATACACACTCAAATAAAGGATACGAAACTGACCAGACGGTAATCGGACTCACGAAGTGATAATTACGTAGAGATTCGTACACAAGAAAAGACTCCAGTTCAAAAGCCTGTTACTATTGGTACGGTTGGAGTTTTAAAGAATAGAATGGAGGAACGAGATGGCCATAATATATCTAATCATCATATAGACTCAAATAAAGGATACGATACTGACCGGACGGTAATCGGACTCACGAAGCGAAAATTTCGTAGAGTTTCGTACACAAGAAAAGACTCCTGTTTAAAAGCATGTAACTACGGGTACGGTTGGCGTTTTAAAAAACCGAATGGAGGAACGGGATGGCCATAAGATATCTGATCATCATACAGACTCAAATAAAGGATACGAAACTGAACGGGCAGTAATCGGACTCACGAAGCGATAAATACGTAGAGATTCGTACACAAGAATAGACTCCAGTTTAAAAGCCTGTAACTATCGGTGCGGTTGGAGTTTTAAAGACCAGAATGGAGGAACGGGATGGCCATAAGCTATCAGATCATCATACACACTGAAATAAAGGATACAAAACTGACCCGGCATTAATCGGACTCACGAAGCGATAATTACATAGAGATTCATACACAAGAAAAGGCTCCAGTTTAATAGCCTGTAACTATATATACGTTTGGAGTTTTAAAGACCCGAATGTTGGAACGGGAAGGCCATAAGATATTTGATCATCATATAGACTAAAATAAAGGATACAAAACTGACCGGACCGTAATCGGACTCACGAAGCGATAATTACGTAGAGATTCATACACAAGAAAAGACTCCAGTTTAAAAGCCTGTAACTACCGGTACGGTTGGCGTTTTAAAGACCCGAATGGAGGAACGGGATGGGCATAATATATCTGATCATCATATAGAGTCAAATAATGGATACAAAACTGGCCGGACGGTAATCGGACTCACGAAGCGATAATTACGTTGAGATTCGTACACAAGAAAAGACTCCAGTTTAAAAGCCTGTAACTAGCGTTACGATTGGAGTTTAAAAGACCCGAATGGAGGAACGGGATGGCCATAAGATATCTAATCATCATACACACTCAAATAAAGGATACGAAACTGACCAGACGGTAATCGGACTCACGAAGTGATAATTACGTAGAGATTCGTACACAAGAAAAGACTCCAGTTTAAAAGCCTGTAACTATTGGTACAGTTGGAGTTTTAAAGAATAGAATGGAGGAACGAGATGGCCATAATATATCTAATCATCATATAGACTCAAATAAAGGATACGATACTGACCGGATGGTAATCGGACTCACGAAGCAAAAATTTCGTAGAGTTTCGTACACAAGAAAAGACTCCTCTTTAAAAGCCTGTAACTACGGGTACGGTTGGCGTTTTAAAAAACCGAATGGTGGAACGGGACGGCCATAAGATATCTGATCATCATACAGACTCAAATAAAGGATACGAAACTGAATGGGCAGTAATCGGACTCACGAAGCGATAATTACGTAGAGATTCGTACACAAGAATAGACTCCAGTTTAAAAGCCTGTAACTATCGGTGCGGTTGGAGTTTTAAAGACCAGAATGGAGGAACAGGATGGCCATAAGCTATCAGATCATCATACACACTGAAATAAAGGATACAAAACTGACCTGGCATTAATCGGACTCACGAAGCGATAATTACATAGAGATTCGTACACAAGAAAAGGCTCCAGTTTAATAGCCTGTAACTATATATACGTTTGGAGTTTTAAAGACCCGAATGTTGGAACGGGAAGGCCATAAGATATTTGATCATCATATAGACTAAAATAAAGGATACAAAACTGACCAGACCGTAATCGGACTCACGAAGCGATAATTACGTAGAGATTCATACACAAGAAAAGACTCCAGTTTAAAAGCCTGTAACTACCGGTACGGTAGGCGTTTTATAGACTCGAATGGAGGAACGGGATGGCCATAAGATATTTGATTATCATACAGACTCAAATAAAGGATAGGAAACTGAGCTGACGGTAATCGGACTCACGAAGCAATATTTACGTAGAGATTCGTACACAAGAAAAGACCCCAATTTAAAAGCCTGTAACTACCGGTACGGTAGGCGTTTTAAAGACCCGACTGGAGGAACGGGATGGCCATAATATATCTGATCATCATATAGAGTCAAATAAAGGAAACGAAACTGACCGGACCGTAATCGGACTCACGAAGCGATAATTACGTAGAGATTCGTACACAAGAAAAGACTCCAGTTTAAAAGCCTGTAACTACCGGTACGGTAGGCGTTTTAAAGACCCGACTGGAGGAACGGGATGGCCATAATATATCTGATCATCATATAGAGTCAAATAAAGGAAACGAAACTGACCGGATGGTAATCGGACACACGAAGCGATAATTACGT
Source organism: Ambrosia x helenae (assembly GCA_030844895.1). NCBI lineage: Eukaryota > Viridiplantae > Streptophyta > Magnoliopsida > Asterales > Asteraceae > Ambrosia > Ambrosia x helenae. Next base: position 94,510,371 of record CM061234.1, read on the forward strand.
AGAGATTCGTACACAAGAAAAGACTCCAGCTTAAAAGCCTGTAACTATCGGTACGGTTGGAGTTTTAAAGACCCGAATGGAGGAACGGGATGGCCATAATTACGTAGAGATTCGTACACAAGAAAAGACTCCAGTTTAAAAGCCTGTAACTATTGGTAGGTTGGAGTTTTAAAGACTAGAATGGAGGAACGGGATGGCCATTAGATGTCTAATCATCATATAGACTCAAATAAAGGATACGAAACTGACCGGACGGTAATCGGACTCACGAAGCGAAAATTTCGTAGAGTTTCGTACACTAGAATAGACTCCAGTTTAAAAGCATGTAACTATCGGTACGGTTGGAGTTTTAAAGACCCGAATGGAGGAACGGGATGGCCATAAGATATCTGATCATCATACAGACTCAAATAAAGAATACGAAACTGACCGGGCAATAATCGGACTCACGAAGCGATAATTACGTTGAGATTTGTACACAAGAATAGACTCCAGTTTAAAAGTATGTAACTAACGGTACGGTTGGAGTTTTAAAGACCAGAATGGAGGAACGGGATGGCCATAAGATATCAGATCATCATACACACTCAAATAAAGGATACAAAACTGACCGGGCATTAATCGAATTCACGAAGCGATAATTACGTAGAGATTCGTACATAAGAAAAGGCTCTAGTTTAAAAGCCTATAACTATATGTACGTTTGGAGTTTAAAGGCCCGAATGTTGGAACGGGATGGCCATAAGATATTTGATCATCATACAGACTCAAATAAAGGATACAAAACTGACCGGATCATAATCGGACTCACGAAGCGATAATTACGAAGAGATTCGTACACAAGAAAACACTCAAGTTTAAAAGCCTGTAACTACGGTACGGCAGGCGTTTTATAGACTCGAATGGAGGAACGGGATGGCCATATTATATCTGATCATCATACGGACTCAAATAAAGGATAAGAAAGTGACCGGACGGTAATCGGACTCACGAAGCGAAAATTTCGTAGAGTTTCGTACACAAGAATAGACTCCGGTTTAAAAGCATGTAACTATCGGTACGGTTGGAGTTTTAATGACCCGAATGGAGGAACGGGATGGCCATAAGATATCTGATCATCAAACAGACTCAAATAAAGGATACGAAACAGACTGGTCCAAAATCGGACTCGCGAAGCGATAATTACGTAGAGATTCATACACAAGAAAAGACTCCAGTTTTAAAGCCTGTAACTACCGGTACGGTAGGCATTTTATAGACTCGAATGGAGGAACGGGATGGCCATAATATATCTAATCATCATACAGACTCAAATAAAGGATACGAAATTGACCTGACGGTATTCGGACTCACGAAGCGATATTTACGTAGAGATTGGTACACAAGAAAAGACTCCAGTTTAAAAGCCTGTAACTATCGGTACGGTTGGCGTTTTAAAGACCCGAATGGAGGAACGGGATGGCCATAATATATCTGATCATTATATAGAGTCAAATAATGGATACAAAACTGGCCGGACGGTAATCGGACTCACGAAGTGATAATTACGTAGAGATTCGTACACAAGAAAAGACTCCAGTTTAAAAGCTTGTAACTAGCGTTACGGTTGGAGTTTAAAAGTCCCGAATGGAGGAACGGGATGGCCATAAGATATCTAATCATCATACACACTCAAATAAAGGATACGAGACTGACCAGACGGTAATCGGACTCACGAAGTGATAATTACGTAGAGATTCGTACAGAAGAAAAGACTCCAGTTTAAAAGCCTGTAACTATTGGTACGGTTGGAGTTTTAAAGAATAGAATGGAGGAACGAGATGGCCATAATATATCTAATCATCATATAGACTCAAATAAAGGATACGATACTGATCGGACGGTAATCGGACTCACGAAGCGAAAATTTCGTAGAGTTTCGTACAAAAGAAAAGACTCCTGTTTAAAAGCTTGTAACTACGGGTACGGTAGGCGTTTTAAAAAACTGAATGGAGGAACGGGATGGCCATAAGATATCTGATCATCATACAGACTCAAATAAAGGATACGAAACTGAACGGGCAGTAATCGGACTCACGAAGCGATAATTACGTAGAGATTCGTACATAAGAATAGACTCCAGTTTAAAAGCAGTAACTATCGGTGCGGTTGGAGTTTTAAAGACCAGAATGGAGGAACGGGATGGCCATAAGCTATCAGATCATCATACACACTGAAATAAAGGATACAAAACTGACCCGGCATTAATCGGATTCACGAAGCGATAATTACGTAGAGATTCGTACACAAGAAAAGGCTCCAGTTTAATAGCCAGTAACTAAATATATGTTTGGAGTTTTAAAGACCCGAATGTTGGAACGGGAAGGCCATAAGATATTTGATCATCATATAGACTAAAATAAAGGATACCAAACTAACCGGACCGTAATCGGACTCACGAAGCGATAATTACGTAGAGATTCATACACAAGAAAAGACTCCAGTTTAAAAGCCTGTAACTACCGGTACGGTGGGCGTTTTATAGACTCGAATGGAGGAACGGGATGGCCATAATATATCTGATCATCATACAGACTCAAATAAAGGATAGGAAACTGAGCTGACGGTAATCGGACTCACGAAGCGATATTTACAAAGAGATTCGTACACAAGAAAAGATCCCAGTTTAAAAGCCTGTAACTACCGGTACGGTTGGCGTTTTAAAGACCCGAATGGAGGAACGGGATATCCATATTATTTCTGATCATCATATAGAGTCAAATAAAGGATACAAAATTGAGCAGACGGTAATTGGACTCACGAAGCGATAACTTCGTAGAGATACGTACACAAGAAAAGACTCCTGTTTAAAAGCCTGTAACTAGCGGTACGGTTGGAGTTTAAAAGACCCGAATGGAGGAACGGGATGGCCATAAGATGTCTAATCATCATAAACACTCAAATAAAGGATACGAAATTGACCAGACGGTAATCGGACTCACGAAGTGATAATTACGTAGGGATTCGTACACAAGAAAAAACTCCAGTTTAAAAGCCTGTAACTATTGGTACGGTTGGAGTTTTAAAGAATAGAATGGAGGAACAAGATGTCCATAAGATATTTGATCATCATATAGACTCAAATAAAGGATACGAAACTGACTGGACTGTAATCGGACTCACGAAGCGAAAATTTCGTAGAGTTTCGTACGCAAGAAAAGACTCTAGTTTAAATGCCTGTAACAATATTAACGGTTGGAGTTTTAAAGACCCGAATAGAAGAACGGGATGGCCATAAGATATTTGATCATCATACAGACTCAAATAAAATATACGATACTGACCGGACCGTAATCGGACTCACAAAGTGATAATTACGTAGAGATTCGTACACAAGAAAAGACTCCATTTTAAAAGCTTGTAACTATCGGTACGGTTGGAGTTTTAAAGACCAGAATGGAGAACGGGATGGACATAAGATATTTGATCATCATACAGACTCAAACATAGGATACAAAACTGACCGGGCAGCAATCGGACTCACGAAGCGATAATTACGTAGAGATTCGTACACAAGAAAAGACTCCAGTTTAAAAGCCTGTAACTACCGGTACGGTGTGCGTTTTAAAGACCCAAATGGAGGAACGGGATGGCCATAAGATATCTGATCATCATACAGACTCAAATAAAGGATACGAAACTGACCGGGCATTAATCGGACTCACGAAGCGATAATTACGTAGAGATTCGTACACAAGAAAAGACTCCATTTTAAAAGCCTATAACTACCGGTATGGTTGGCGTTTTGAAGACCCGAATAGAGGAACTGGTTGGCCATAATATATCTGATCATCATATAGAGTCATTTAAAGGATACAAAACTGACCGGACGGTAATTGGACTCACGAAACAATAAATATGTAGAGATTCGTACAAAAGAAAAGACTCCTGTTTAAAAGCCTATAACTATCGGTACGGTTGGAGTTTTAAAGACCCGAATGTTAGAACGGGATGGCCAAAGATATTTGATCATCATACTGACTCAAATAAAGGATACAAAACTGACCGGACCGTACTCGGACTCACGAAGCGATATTTACGTAGAGATTCGTACACAAGAAAAGACTCCAGTTTAAAAGCCTGTAACTATATGTACGTTTGGAGTTTTAAAGACCCGAATGTTTGAACGGGATGGCCATATGATATTTGATCATCATACTGACTTAAATAAAGGATACAAAACTGACCGGACCGTAATCGGACTCACGAAGCGATAATTACGTAGAGATTCGTACACAAGAAAAGACTCCAGTTTAAAAGCCTGTAACTATATGTACGTTTGGAGTTTTAAAGACCCGAATGTATGAACGGGATGGCCATATGATATTTGATCATCATACTGACTCAAATAAAGGATACAAAACTGACCGGACCGTAATCGGACTCACGAAGCGATAATTACGTAGAGATTCGTACACAAGAAAAGGCTCCAGTTTAAAAGCCTGTAACTATATGTACGTTTGGAGTTTTAAAGACCCGAATGTTTGAACGGGATGGCCATATGATATTTGATCATCATACTGACTCAAATAAAGGATACAAAACTGACCGGACCGTAATCGGACTCACGAAGCGATAATTACGTAGAGATTCGTACACAAGAAAAGACTCCAGTTTAAAAGCCTGTAACTACCGGTACGGTAGGCGTTTTAAAGACCCGACTGGAGGAACGGGATGGCCATAATATATCTGATCATCATATAGAGTCAAATAAAGGAAACGAAACTGACCGGATGGTAATCGGACACACGAAGCGATAATTACGTAGAGATTCGTACACAAGAAAAGACTCCAGCTTAAAAGCCTGTAACTATCGGTACGGTTGGAGTTTTAAAGACCCGAATGGAGGAACGGGATGGCCATAATTACGTAGAGATTCGTACACAAGAAAAGACTCCAGTTTAAAAGCCTGTAACTATTGGTAGGTTGGAGTTTTAAAGACTAGAATGGAGGAACGGGATGGCCATAAGATATCTAATCATCATATAGACTCAAATAAAGGATACAAAACTGACCAGACGGTAATCGGACTCACGAAGCGAAAATTTCGTAGAGTTTCGTACACAAGAATAGACTCCAGTATAAAAGCCTGTAACTATTGATAGGTTGGAGTTTTAAAGACTAGAATGGAGGAACGGGATGGCCATAAGATATCTGATCATCATACAGACTCAAATAAAGGATACGAAACTGACCGGGCAGTAATCGGACTCACGAAACGATAATTACGTAGAGATTTGTACACAAGAATAGACTCCAATTTAAAAGTATGTAACTATCGGTACGGTTGGAGTTTTAAAGACCAGAATGGAGGAACGGGATGGCCATAAGATATCAGATCATCATACACACTCAAATAAAGGATACGAAACTGACCGGGCATTAAACGAACTCACGAAGCGATAATTACGTAGAGATTCGTACACAAGAAAAGGCTCCAGTTTAAAAGCCTATAACTATATGTACGTTTGGAGTTTTAAAGGCCCGAATGTTGGAACGGGATGGCCATAAGATATTTGATCATCAAACAGACTCAAATAAAGGATACGAAACTGACCGGACCGTAATCGGACTCACGAAGCTATAATTACGTAGAGATTCGTACACAAGAAAAGACTCAAGTTTAAAAGCCTGTAACTACCGGTACGGTAGGCGTTTTATAGACTCGAATGGAGGAACGGGATGGCCATAATATATCTGATCATCATACGAAATCAAATAAAGGATACAAAACTGACCTAACGGTAATCGGACTCACGAAGCGATATTTACGTAGAGATTCGTACACAAGAAAAGACTCTGGTTTAAAAGTCTGTAACTACCGGTATGGTTGGCGTTTTAAAGACCCGAATGGAGGAACGGGATGTCCATAATATATCTGATCATCATATAGAGTCAAATAAAGGAAACGAAACTGACCGGATGGTAATCGGACACACGAAGCGATAATTACGTAGAGATTCGTACACAAGAAAAGACTCCAGCTTAAAAGCCTATAACTATCGGTACGGTTGGAGTTTTAAAGACCCGAATGGAGGAACGGGATGGCCATAATTACGTAGAGATTCGTACACAAGAAAAGACTCCAGTTTAAAAGCCTGTAACTATTGGTAGGTTGGAGTTTTAAAGACTAGAATGGAGGAACGGGATGGCCATAAGATATCTAATCATCATATAGACTCAAATAAAGGATACAAAACTGACCGGACGGTAATCGGACTCACGAAGCGAAAATTTCGTAGAGTTACGTACACAAGAATAGACTCCACTTTAAAAGCATGTAACTATCGGTACGGTTGGAGTTTTAAAGACCCGAATGGAGGAACGGGATGGCCATAAGATATCTGATCATCATACAGACTCAAATAAAGGATACGAAACTGACCGGGCAGTAATCGGACTCATGAAGCGATAATTACGTAGAGATTTGTACACAAGAATAGACTCCAGTTTAAAAGTATGTAACTATCGGTACGGTTGGAGTTTTAAAGACCAGAATGGAGGAACGGGATGGCCATAAGATATCAGATCATCATACACACTCAAATAAAGGATACGAAACTGACCGGGCATTAATCGAACTCACGAAGCGATAATTACTTAGAGATTCGTGCACAAGAAAAGGCTCCAGTTTAAAAGCCTATAACTATATGTAGGTTTGGAGTTTTAAAGGCCCGAATGTTGGAACGGGATGGCCATAAGATATTTGATCATCATACAGACTCAAATAAAGGATACAAAACTGACCGGACCGTAATCGGACTCACGAAGCGATAATTACGTAGAGATTCGTACACAAGAAAAGACACAAGTTTAAAAGCCTGTAACTACCGGTACGGTAGGCGTTTTATAGACTCGAATGGAGGAACGGGATGGCCATAATATATCTGATCATCATACGGACTCAAATAAAGGATACGAAACTGACCAGACGGTAATCGGACTCACGAAGTGATAATTACGTAGAGATTCGTACACAAGAAAAGACTCCAGTATAAAATCCTGTAACTATTGGTAGGTTGGAGTTTTAAAGACTAGAATGGAGGAACGGGATGGCCAGAAGATATCTAATCATCATATAGACTCAAATAAAGGATGCGAAACTGACCGGACGGTAATCGGACTCACGAAGCGAAAATTTCGTAGAGTTTCGTACACAAGAATAGACTCCAGTATAAAAGCCTGTAACTATTGGTAGGTTGGAGTTTTAAAGACTAGAATGGAGGAACGGGATGGCCATAAGATATCTGATCATCATACAGACTCAAATAAAGGATACGAAACTGACCGGGCAGTAATCGGACTCACGAAACGATAATTACGTAGAGATTTGTACACAAGAATAGACTCCAGTTTAAAAGTATGTAACTATCGGTACGGTTGGAGTTTTAAAGACCAGAATGGAGGAACGGGATGGCCATAAGATATCAGATCATCATACACACTCAAATAAAGGATACGAAACTGACCGGGCATTAAACGAACTCACGAAGCGATAATTACGTAGAGATTCGTACACAAGAAAAGGCTCCAGTTTAAAAGCCTATAACTATATGTACGTTTGGAGTTTTAAAGGCCCGAATGTTGGAACGGGATGGCCATAAGATATTTGATCATCAAACAGACTCAAATAAAGGATACGAAACTGACCGGACCGTAATCGGACTCACGAAGCTATAATTACGTAGAGATTCGTACACAAGAAAAGACTCAAGTTTAAAAGCCTGTAACTACCGGTACGGTAGGCGTTTTATACACTCGAATGGAGGAACGGGATGGCCATAATATATCTGATCATCATACGGAATCAAATAAAGGATACAAAACTGACCTAACGGTAATCGGACTCACGAAGCGATATTTACGTAGAGATTCGTACACAAGAAAAGACTCCGGTTTAAAAGTCTGTAACTACCGGTATGGTTGGCGTTTTAAAGACCCGAATGGAGGAACGGGATGTCCATAATATATCTGATCATCATATAGAGTCAAATAAAGGAAACGAAACTGACCGGATGGTAATCGGACACACGAAGCGATAATTACGTAGAGATTCGTACACAAGAAAAGACTCCAGCTTAAAAGCCTGTAACTATCGGTACGGTTGGAGTTTTAAAGACCCGAATGGAGGAACGGGATGGCCATAATTACGTAGAGATTCGTACACAAGAAAAGACTCCAGTTTAAAAGCCTGTAACTATTGGTAGGTTGGAGTTTTAAAGACTAGAATGGAGGAACGGGATGGCCATAAGATATCTAATCATCATATAGACTCAAATAAAGGATACAAAACTGACCGGACGGTAATCGGACTCACGAAGCGAAAATTTCGTAGAGTTACGTACACAAGAATAGACTCCAGTTTAAAAGCATGTAACTATCGGTACGGTTGGAGTTTTAAAGACCCGAATGGAGGAACGGGATGGCCATAAAATATCTGATCATCATACAGACTCAAATAAAGGATACGAAACTGACCGGGCAGTAATCGGACTCATGAAGCGATAATTACGTAGAGATTTGTACACAAGAATAGACTCCAGTTTAAAAGTATGTAACTATCGGTACGGTTGGAGTTTTAAAGACCAGAATGGAGGAACGGGATGGCCATAAGATATCAGATCATCATACACACTCAAATAAAGGATACGAAACTGACCGGGCATTAATCGAACTCACGAAGCGATAATTACTTAGAGATTCGTGCACAAGAAAAGGCTCCAGTTTAAAAGCCTATAACTATATGTAGGTTTGGAGTTTTAAAGGCCCGAATGTTGGAACGGGATGGCCATAAGATATTTGATCATCATACAGACTCAAATAAAGGATACAAAACTGACCGGACCGTAATCGGACTCACGAAGCGATAATTACGTAGAGATTCGTACACAAGAAAAGACACAAGTTTAAAAGCCTGTAACTACCGGTACGGTAGGCGTTTTATAGACTCGAATGGAGGAACGGGATGGCCATAATATATCTGATCATCATACGGACTCAAATAAAGGATACGAAACTGACCAGACGGTAATCGGACTCACGAAGTGATAATTACGTAGAGATTCGTACACAAGAAAAGACTCCAGTATAAAAGCCTGTAACTATTGGTAGGTTGGAGTTTTAAAGACTAGAATGGAGGAACGGGATGGCCAGAAGATATCTAATCATCATATAGACTCAAATAAAGGATGCGAAACTGACCGGATGGTAATCGGACTCACGAAGCGAAAATTTCGTAGAGTTTCGTACACAAGAATAGACTCCAGTATAAAAGCCTGTAACAATTGGTAGGTTGGAGTTTTAAAGACTAGAATGGAGGAACGGGATGGCCATAGATATCTGATCATCATACAGACTCAAATAAAGGATACGAAACTGACCGGGCAGTAATCGGACTCACGAAACGATAATTACGTAGAGATTTGTACACAAGAATAGACTCCAGTTTAAAAGTATGTAACTATCGGTACGGTTGGAGTTTTAAAGACCAGAATGGAGGAACGGGATGGCCATAAGATATCAGATCATCATACACACTCAAATAAAGGATACGAAACTGACCGGGCATTAAACGAACTCACGAAGCGATAATTACGTAGAGATTCGTACACAAGAAAAGGCTCCAGTTTAAAAGCCTATAACTATATGTACGTTTGGAGTTTTAAAGGCCCGAATGTTGGAACGGGATGGCCATAAGATATTTGATCATCAAACAGACTCAAATAAAGGATACGAAACTGACCGGACCGTAATCGGACTCACGAAGCTATAATTACGTAGAGATTCGTACACAAGAAAAGACTCAAGTTTAAAAGCCTGTAACTACCGGTACGGTAGGCGTTTTATAGACTCGAATGGAGGAACGGGATGGCCATAATATATCTGATCATCATACGGAATCAAATAAAGGATACAAAACTGACCTAACGGTAATCGGACTCATGAAGCGATATTTACGTAGAGATTCGTACACAAGAAAAGACTCCGGTTTAAAAGTCTGTAACTACCGGTATGGTTGGCGTTTTAAAGACCCGAATGGAGGAACGGGATGTCCATAATATATCTGATCATCATATAGAGTCAAATAAAGGATACAAAACTGACCGGACGGTAATCGGAGTCACGAAGCGATAATTACGTAGAGATTCGTAAACAAGAAAAGACTCCAGTTTAAAAGCCTATGACTAGCGGTACGGTTGGAGTTTTAAAGACCCGAATGGAGGAACGGGATCGCCATAAGATATCTAATCATCATACACACTCAAATAAAGGATACGAAACTGACCAGACGGTAATCGGACTCACGAAGTGATAATTACGTACAGATTCGTACACAAGAAAAGACTCCAGTTTAATGTAACATTTCACATTTAATACTTGTACGTTACGATTATTTTGAATAAAACATCAAGTTTCATCATGTATCGCCTTTTTTAAAAATTATTTGTGACGCATTTGGACCCCTAATACTATGTTATATATATATAGTATACATATATATTAGTAATAATTATCAAAAAAATATAGGCTAGGGACGGGATTCGAACCCGAGCCCTCAGCCGGGTCACCAAACACAGCAGCACAACCAGCTAGGCTACACACACACTTGGTTTAACTTAGAACCGTTTTAATTATATAATGAATTGGCATATCAACAGTTGACTTGGAAAGTCAACTGTGATGAACGAGTTGCCATAATCAAACGATTCAAACGTGTATTAAGCCGGATATGGTATGATTGAGTGATTATCTGATTACTACGCGTCAATTAGACGAATAATTATCATCAATCAGTCCCAATTCTTGTCAATCAATCGCGTCATCATCTTTAACGAGTCAAACATACCAATTCGTCGATCCAAACCCTCTCCCTATTAATTGGATCCACCAAATCATTCTACACTCACCGAAACCTCTCTCTCTATCTCTAATTTCTGTTTCTAAATCATCTTTCGAAGCAATCAAGTTCGTGTTTGACTATTCTGTTGACCGGACAATTAAACACGATTCGTTTCTGTAAGTGTCTTTTTTATGGGTTTTTGTAACATTACGCATTTATACTTGTACGTTACTATTATCATGAATAAAAACATCAAGTTTCATTATTATTATTCGCTTTTAATTATTTTTGTGGCGTAGTTGGAACCCTAATACTATATTAATTATATATAATATACATATATATAAGATTTTAATGTCAAAAAATTTAATGCTTGGGCCGGGAATCGAACCCGCGCCCCAAGCCGGGTCACAACACAACAAGCTTAACCAACTGATCTACCCAACATTTGTGACTATTAACCAACGCGTTTTAATTTTATAGTGTAATAGTATACCCACAGTTGACTTAGAAAAGTCAACTATGACGAACGATTTCATAAATTAACCATTTTAAAACGCGTTTTGATTTTAATTTGGTATGATTTCGTGATTGTTTGACCAGTACGCGTAAAACCCACGAGCAATTATCATCAATTCGCCCCAATAATTGCCAATCAATCGCATCATCATCTTTAACAAGGTCAACTTACCAATTCAACGATCCAGACCCTCTCCCTATAAATTGGACCTCCCCATCCCTTCTACACTCGCCGATAACTCTCCCTCAAACCTCAATTCCTGTTCTAAAATCATCATTCGAAGCTTATAGTTCGTGTTTGACTTTCTGCTTTGATTGAGCATTTGGCACGATTTCGGGTTTGTAAGTTCTATTTTATCAATGGGTTTTATCCTTCGGCAATCACACAACAATAACCCCATGATTAATTGGGTTATTGTTGTGTAAATCGTGTGATTGTTAAAGCTAGGGCACGCTAATCTTAATTTGGGGAAGAACACTTCCAGAACATGTACATATATTTAAAATAAACGGAAACCAAACACAACCACTGATCTAGATCAAGTGGTTGTGTCTGGTGCTTTAGAGCCGGCCCACGCGGGTTCAAATCCCACTTAAACGGTTTTATCCTTTTCATTTTAATTGAATATAAATCAGAATTTTCTTATATTATATAATTAAATTAATCAGAAATTAAACGTTCTCAGGGTCCAGACCAGTTGGTCTGGGCTTGTGATTTAAAACCAACGAACCGGCCAAGGGCTCGGGTTTGAACCATGGCAGCAACAAAACGTTTCTTTTTATTTAAACTTATATATATATATATGTATATATATATATATATATATATTCCCTTGTATTTTTAAAATTCATTTTAAAATACTAAAACTCTTTTATAAATTCTACAAAATTTATTTTATGTTAATCTAGTGGAAAAGTTTAACATACAATTTTTAGTTTCAAAAATTTATTATTTAATATATATAATAAATAATTCAAGTTTATTCTATTTTATTTATAAATTTCTATAAAAATATCAGAACAATTTTATAAATTTCCACAAAAATTTTTCTGAGTTTTTATAACAATAAACTTTTCTGAAATGATTTTTATTCCTGAAAAATCATTTATTTAATATTTTTAATCAATTTTTGTTAGTTTTAATCATAAATAAATCATAATAAATTCATTTTTCAATATTTTTGCACCAAAATTTTATTATTTCTGATTATTTGGAACAGAAATACAATTTTTAAATTAATAATTCTGTAAATTTAATATTTTTAAATATTAGAGTTATATTTGACAATTTGTTATAAATAGATTTAATATTCTATTTTTAAGAAAATAATTTATAAAAATTATTTTCATACTTAAAACTTATTATTGTGAACTTTTTTAATTTAAAATTTACAAAAAGACTTTTGTTTATTTATTTATCAAATTTCTCTTATTTATCAAACGTTTTATTTATTAATCAAACGAACACTTATCCCCAATTCGAAGCCCTAGAATATATTTGTAGACTAGAAAGACTTAGACATATTTATTACCTTAATTATAGGGTAATACTTGGCATTGTTGGGCAACACATATTCTATTTTTCACGAGACATAACACTTTTGCTAAGGTGAGTTTTACATAGCCCCTTTTTTTATTTATCACCATTTTTGGGGTGAAACATGTTACAACATTCTATATGCAATTCAATCATAAAGTGTCTATGTGTTTTTCTATGTTGCATTATGTCTTAAACATGACAAGGGTAAGCACAATATTCTAGCATAATCATTAACATTGATCAGCCGACGGTATACAATGATAGATCTATTGGACTGACAATCCCACCCGGATACGTGCCTCCTACATAGGTAGCGTGGGTGATTGTTATCGCATAACATAATCGAGTGAACCATGAGTGTAATGGGATGGACCACAATATAACAGTCACAAGGGTTGATTATGCACTCGATTTACTTCTAGTATGTTTTCACATATGGACTAGACTTGCCATGACACTTGAATTGTACAAGCTTTATTCGATTATCAAAACCTATGTAATTCTCACCAACTTTTGTTGACCCAAAAATATTTTCAAAATTAACATGTTTCAGGTAACAATGAAGCTGAGGCTTAGAGTATGCATGAGGATTTCTATGAAGTTTTTGTTTGAAGTTATTTGAAGTTGTTGCATTACTTGATATCATGTATTTGAATTTCTAGACATTATTTCATTTGAATATTTATGTTATGAATAAATTATTTAAAATTAAATTTATACCATGTGCTACTGAAACAATCATCAATACGTGACATCCCGATGTTTCCGCCATCGGTTGGGGTGTTACAGATTGGTATCAGAGCCTTGGTTATAGGGAATTAGGTTATTAGAAAAATAATCTAGTCTATAACCATAGGATTATAACCAGTATTTGCTCCTTTTACTTGCTATCCTCTATCTCCCTCCTACTTCTTATCCCTACTTTCACCTCTACAAAGAAGATTGCTCTCCATCACTGGATCTACTCATTTGATTAATAGGACAAAATCCTCAGGTTTAACCTGAAACCCCTTGAGATCTCGTCGAAGTTTTAGATTTTAATAACGAACACGTGCAATCTGGAAGGGTGAACGCCTGTATTCTGAGTCTTCTGTCTAGGCTGGCATTGCGCATATATCCCAATCTGACGAGGGACCCGGATGCCTACCTGGGAATTCTCGGGATGAGTGTTCACTTATAGGCTAAAGCATGTCTTCACTATGTTATTAGAATCAAGAGCCTTTGATAAGTCAACTTTTTTGTTTATTCGTTTTAATTAATGAATAAATGATTACATTCCTTATATTACCTCATTCATTTCATTGTGTCTCTTACAGATCATGCCTCCACGTCGCAGCACTCGCAATAACGGTGGTGGTAATCATGAGGAAGGAAATAGCAACAATAACAACCACGAAAACCATAACAACAACAACCTCAACAACAACAATGGTGTCGATGCCCAACTAGCCGCGATCATCTCTCAACAAATGGCACAACAGATCGCGACTCTGGTTCCTAACTTACTGGCTCAAGTCATCCAGATGAACAGAAATGGTAATGGAAACGGAAACGGCAACGGAAACGGTAATGGAAACCACAATGGGAACGGGAATGGTCTCCCAGCTTGCACTCTTAAACACTTTAATACTTGTAATCCCCCTAAATTCAGTGGAGATGAAGGAGCTACGGGTCTTCTGCAATGGTTCGAGGGTATGAGAATACCTTCATTAACAGTGAGTGTCCCGATAACTTAAAGGTCCGTTATACCATGAGTGTTCTTCACAAACGAGCACTTACTTGGTAGAATGAGGAAAAACGCACCCGCGGAGCTGAAGCTGCACTGGCCTTAACTTGGGATCAAGCTAAAGACATTATGAAGGCAGAGTTCTGCCCTCGTAATGAAATCAAGAAGCTGGAAGATGATTTCATGATCTTGCTCAGGACAGTGGAGAAAACCTTGCCTACAACACTCGTTTTCATGAACTTAGTCTACTACTACCACACAAGGTCACCCCCTTGCCTATTGCAATCGAAAAATGCATTGGTGGCTTACCCATGCAGATTCAGACACGATGTGGGGAAGGAACCCTGCTACTTTGGAGGAAGCAAAACGTTTTTGGCGGCCACCCTAACAGATAACCATGTGAAAGCAGGAACCCTGACTCGGAAAGGGGAAAAGAAAACTGTTGCGAAGGATACTCCCCAACCTGCCGTTGAAATTAAAACTGAGGCCTCAACCAATGGGAGGCGCAAGGTCAGGAATTTTGCAATAGACGCCACTGTCCCACCCAACAAGAAACAATACAACGGGAACCAACCTAAGTGTGACACCTGCCAGTATCACCACCCAACCCAAGTGCCCTGCCGTCAGTGTACCAATTGTCAAAGGTATGGGCATCTTGCGGATGCTTTTCGAATTCCTGCTACAAACGCCCTTGCTGCTCCAAATAATCCTGCTAGGGACCCTCCAGCTACTTAACAGCAAGCCCCACCATTTGAATGATGTCTGCTTTTTAATTCTATGTATTGACACTTTTGATTCAAGTAATAAATTCTAGTATTATCATAACACCTGTATGCATGCTTGTTTGAACGTGAACTAATTGATACTCGTTATACTTGCTTACTTGTACAAGAGTTAGTTGACTACCAAACAACCTACTCAATGATTGGTAGAGGTCATCATGTCTTTCCAACAGTCGGGAGAGGCCCTACAACCTGCTCAACGACTGGTGGAGACTATCGAACCTGCTCAACAATCGGTAGAGTCATAGAAGGACGCAAAACCCTAATGTAAGGTAAATTGGTGATTACGGTCCGGAACGTAATCATGAATTTACAGGTACGTTAAGGTAGTGGGAAATTTTATCAAGGTTTCGGTAGTTGACCAATTGTAAACTCTAGTTACCTGGTAGTCATTTAGTTCTTCTAAAGTCCACCAACTCATTTCTTTTAGGACTCCTAAAACTTAATGCTTTGCTAGATTCTTACTCTCCTTACAATGTCGGCGAACCTAATTCAACACTTAAGCTCACACCTACCCGACCTCCTATTCAAATTACCCGGAACCACTATCCTATTACCAATAAAAGAACTTCCAAATCACAGTTGCTCCAAATTCTACCCAATCACCCCCAACCTTGTGTTTTCTTTTAACTTCGGGACGAAGTTCCTAAAAGTATGGGAGACTGTAACATTACGCATTTATACTTGTACGTTACTATTATCATGAATAAAAACGTCAAGTTTCATTATTATTATTCGCTTTTAATTATTTTTGTGGCGTAGTTGGAACCCTAATACTATATTAATTATATATAATATACATATATAAAAGATTTTAATGTCAAAAAATTTAATGCTTTGGCCGGGAATCGAACCCGCGCCCCAAGCGGGTCACAACACAACAGCTTAACCAACTGATCTACCCAACATTTGTGACTATTATCCAACGCGTTTTAATTTTATAGTGTAATAGTATACCCACAGTTGACTTAGAAAAGTCAACTGTGATGAACGATTTCCTAAATTAACCATTTTAAACGCGTTTTGATTTTAATTTGGTTTGATTTCGTGATTTTTTGACCAGTACGCGTAAAACCCACGAGGATTATCATCAATTCGCCCCAATAATTGCCAATCAATCGCATCATCATCTTAAACAAGGTCAACTTACCAATTCAACGATCCAGACCCTCTCCCTATAAATTGGACCTCCCCATCCCTTCTACACTCGCCGATAACTCTCCCTCAAACCTCAATTCCTGTTCTAAAATCATCATTCGAAGCTTTTAGTTCGTGTTTGACTTTCTGCTTTGACTGAGCATTTGGCACGATTTCGGGTTTGTAAGTTCTATTTTATCAATGGGTTTTATCCTTCGGCAATCACACAACAAGAACCCCATGATTAATTGGATTATTGTTGTGTAAATCGTGTGATTGTTAAAGCTAAGGCACGCTAATCTTAATTTGGGGAAGAACACTTCCAGAACATGTACATATATATTTAAAATAAACGAAAACCAAACACAACCACTGATCTAGATCAAGTGGTTGTGTCTGTGCTTTAGAGCCGGCCCACGCGGGTTCGAATCCCACTTAAACGGTTTTATCATTTTCATTTTAATTGAATATAAATCAGAATTTTCTTATATTATATAATTAAATTAATCAGAAATTAAACGTTCTCAGGGTCCAGACCAGTTGGTCTAGGCTTGTGATATAAAACCAACGAACCGGCCAAGGGCCCAGGTTCGAACCATGGCAGCAACAAAACGTTTCTTTTTATATAAACTTATATATATTATATTTATAGGGTAGGGATCATACGAGAACCAACTTTAGGAGAGAACCAGAGAACCATTGTCAACACAAACAAAAAAAAACCTAAAAACCCCACCTCCACCCCCTAAAAACCTAAACCCACCCACCTCACTCCCTAAAAACCTAAACCCCCCATCCCCCACACCGCCCCAACCCCCCCCCCCCCCAATTGTGAAATTCACATGTGCAGCTAACCCCCACACCCCCAAAAAACCAAAACGCTCCATCTCATCCCCCCAAAAAGATACCCCCTCTTCCACCATACCCAAAAACTAAACCCTAAAGCTAAACCCATTAAAAAAATTAACTATAACAGTGAAATGCACATGTGCATGTAGTACAATTATCTTATTTTATAGTTTTATATAGGGTTTTTTTAAGTTTATTCACCAACAACCCCAAAAAACCTAACCCCATTCCCATCATACCTAAAAACTAAACCCTAAAGCTAAACCCATGAAAAAAAAAAACCTAACTATAATAGTGAAATGCACTTCGCGTTTATTTAAAGATCATCGAATAAATTTTTTTCCACCTTATATATCATATTTACGTCCATTTAATGATCATTTCATTATGGCTATTGATAATCTATTCAAAAGTGTGCTCTAATAGTGAAATGCACATGTGCATACGGTATATAACGTAATTATGACGTAAAAAATGCCATTTTTTTTTGTTTTTTATTTTTTTTGTTTTTTTTTTTTATTTTTTTCAGAAATATTAACACTAAAAAAACATTTTGGTGTTTTTTACTTTTTTTATTTTTTTATTTTTTTAGGTTATATAATTTTTTTATTATTTTTTTTATTTTTTGGTGGATGGGTTTTTGTGTTCACACTTGGTTTTGGTTCTCTCCCTAAATGGTGGTCTCAAATGATCCAAATCCTATATATATATATATATATATATATATATATTCCCTGTATTTTTAAAATTCATTTTAAAATACTAAAACTCTTTTATAAATTCTACAAAAATTATTTTATGTTAATCTAGTGGAAAAGTTTAACATACAATTTTTTGTTTTCAAAAATTTATAAATTTAATATATATAATAAATAATTCAAGTTTATTCTATTTTATTTATAAAATTCTATAAAAATATCAAAACAATTTTATAAATTTCCACAAAAATTATTCTGAGTTTTTATAACAATAAACTTTTCTGAAATGATTTTTATGCCTGAAAAATCATTTTATTTAATATTTTTAATCAATTTTTGTTAGTTTTAATTATAAATAAATCATAATAAATTCATTTTTCAATATTTTGCACCAAAATTTTATTATTTCTGATTATTTGGAACAGAAATACAATTTTTAAATTAATAATTCTATATATTTATTTTTTTAATATTAAAGTTATATTTTGACAATTTGTTATAAATAGATTAATATTCTATTTTTAAGAAAATAATTTTATAAAAATTATTTTCATACTTAAAACTTATTATTGTGAAACTTTTTTAATTTAAAATTTACAAAAAGACTTTTGTTTATTTATTTATCAAATTTCTCTTATTTATCAAACGTTTTATTTATTAATCAAACGAACACTTATCCCCCAATTCGAAGCCCTAGAATATTTGTAGACTAGAAAGACTTAGACATATTTATTACCTTAATTATAGGGTAATACTTGGCATTGTTGGGCAACACATATTCTATTTTTCACGAGACATAACACTTTTGCTAAGGTGAGTTTTACATAGCCCCTTTTTTTATTTATCACCATTTTTGGGGTGAAACATGTTACAACATTCTATATGCAATTCAATCATAAAGTGTCTATGTGTTTTTCTATGTTGCATTATGTCTTAAACATGACAAGGGTAAGCACAATATTCTAGCATAATCATTAACATTGATCAGCCGACGGTAATACAATGATAGATCTATTGGACTGACAATCCCACCCGGATACGTGCCTCCTACATAGGTAGCGTGGGTGATTGTTATCGCATAACATAATCGAGTGAACCATGAGTGTATGGGATGGACCACAAGATAACAGTCACAAGGGTTGATTATGCACTCGATTTACTTCTAGTATGTTTTCACATATGGACTAGACTTGCCATGACACTTGAATTGTACAAGCTTTATTCGATTATCAAAACCTATGTAATTCTCACCAACTTTTGTTGACCCAAAAATATTTTCAAAATAACATGTTTCAGGTAACAATGAAGCTGAGGCTTAGAGTATGCATGAGGATTTCTATGAAGTTTTTGTTTGAAGTTATTTGAAGTTGTTGCATTACTTGATATCATGTATTTGAATTTCTAGACATTATTTCATTTGAATATTTATGTTATGAATAAATTATTTAAAATTCAATTTATACCATGTGCTACTGAAACAATCATCAATACGTGACATCCTGATGTTTCCTCCATCGGTTGGGGTGTTACAGTTTTGATCTTCGGCCTATACACAACAATAAACCTATGTTCAATTGGGTTATTGTTGTGTAATCTGAATAATTATAAAACTAGGGCACGATTGGGTTTGATTTGGGGAAGAACACCTTTCTGAACTTGATGATATATTTTAAATGAACAGGAATCAAAACAACCACTGATCTAGATCAAGTGGTTGTGTATGATGTTTGTTAATCTGAGCACGCGGGTTCGAGTCCCACTATAAACGGTTTTTTATTCTTTTCTTGAAAGTTTTATAAAATCAGATTTCCATATACCATATAATTAATTATAAACCCAGTTTATTCGTTCTCAGGGTCCAGACCAGTTGGTCTGGGCTTGTGATTTAAAAAACACACGAACCGGTGAAGGGCCCGGGTTCGATTCCCAGCATCATCAATCATTTTTTTTTTACAACATTAAAGCTTTATATATATTTACATGTATTTTTAAAATTAGTTTTAAAAATACTAAAACAACTTTATAAATTCTACAAAAATTATTTTATGTTATTCTAGTAGAAAAGTTTAACATACAATTTTTAGTTTTCCAAAAATTATTTATTTAATATAATATAATAAATAATTCAAGTTTATTCTATTTTATTTTTAAAATTCTATAAAAATATCAAAACAAATATATAAATTTCCACAAAAATTATTCTGAGTTTTTTTAACATTAAACTTTTCTGAAATGATTTTTATTTCTGAAAAATCCTTTATTTAATATTTTTAATCAATTTTTGTTTGTTTTAATCATAAATAAATCTTAATAAACTCATTTTTCAGTATTTTTGCATCAAAATTTTTATATAAATTATTTCTAATTATTTGGAACAGAAATACAATTTTTAAATTAATAATCTGTAATTTTAATATTTTTTTAAATATTAAAGTTATATTTTGACAATTTGTAATAAATAGATTTAATATTCTATTTTTAAGAAAATAATTTTATAAAAATTATTTTCATACTTAAAACTTTATATTGTGACCATCTTTAATTTAAAATTTACAAAAAGACTTTTGTTTAATTATTTATCAAATTTCTCTTATTTATTAAACATTTTATTTAAACGAATACTTATCCCCAATTCGAAACCCTAGAAAATACTTGTAGACAAGATAGACTTAGACTTATTTGTTACCTTATACATAGGGTAATACTTGGCAATCTTTGGGGCTACACTTATACTTTTCTCGAGACTTAATACTTTGCAAAGGTGAGTTACGTAACCATGTTTATGCAATTCTTCATGCTTGCAACATTTTACTTAGCAATGTTACATGCATGTCTAGTTGTAAACTTTAATGCCTCATGATTTAGACAACAACAACAGTTTCAACAAGTTTCAACAATACAAAATCATTAGCTATGGCCAAGCCGGCGATACTCAATAATAGATCTATTGGATTGACAATCCCACCCGGATACGTATACCTCCTACATAGGTAGCGTGGGTGATTGTTATCGTTCCATCATATTATTAAGGTGAACCGTGGATGACGGGATGGACCTAAACTAGTCGGAGGTTTGATTATGTCGATTCAACATATTATGTTTGTTCATGTAGACTTAAATTTACGATAGACATATGAATTGCTAAACTTTTATACTTAAACTATTTGCTTGACATGGCTTATGTATTCTCACCAACTTCTAGTTGACCCCCCAATTTTTCCAAACTCAACAGGAAATACAGATTGAAGTCTAGAGCTAGCATGAGGAGATATTTGAAGCTTTGCTTGATTATTTGATGTAGACTTTGATGTAATTCAATATTGTAATGAAATTAAGGATTATTTAAACTTGTGTACTACCATGAGCTACTGAACAATCATTCATACGTGGCACCTCGATGTTTCCGCCATCGGTTGGGGTGTTACAGATTGGTATCAGAGCCATGGTTTTAGGGAATCAGGTTATTAGAAAAATAATCTAGTCTATAACCATAGGATTTTAACTTGTACTTGCTCCTTTTACTTGCAACCCTACTTGTTTCTATTCTCTATCCTACTTCTTATCCTTACTTTAGTCCCTACAAGAAGAGTGCTCTCCAACACAAGATCTACTCTTAGACTAATAGGACAAATCCTCAGGTTTAGCCAGAACCACCTGAAGATCTCGTCGAAGTTCTAGATTTTAATAACGAACACGTGCAATCTGGAAGGGTGAACGCCTGTATTCTGAGTTTTCTGTCTAGGACTGGCATTGCGCCATAAATCCCAATCAGACGAGGGACCCGGATGCCTACCTGGGAATTCTCGGGAAAAGTGTTCACTTATAGGCTAAAGCATGTGTAACACCCCGATGTGTTACGGGTCTCTTAAACGGGTCGGGTCGGACCTGACCACCCGTTTTTATGGAATTAAAATATTCCAGTTCGAATCTCGCGACCAACCGGTTCAACCGAATTAGAGATAATAATTATTGGAGTTTTATTATCTCGGCTAAACGCTCCTTAACTGCTAATTAAAACGCCGTCAAACGTTTCTATTTAGCTTTTATACCTGTTACCAAACATCCCGAGTTCCAGTTATTATCCCCGTGGCCAAACACCCTCTATTTTTAATTCCTTATTTAACCTCTCATCCCTCTTATCTCTCGCTCTCTCTGTACGATACACACACAAAGTGTGTGTTTGGAATATGGATACTCTGACCAAGAAGCTCTCACCGGAGACCATGGCCGGCCGCCGCCGCCTCTGTCTTCGGCAACCTCTCCGGTCACCACCACCGCCGCCGTACGTCGCCTTCTTCCCCGGTAAGCTTTTCCTCCTCAATCTCTTATACCCGGTCTTCATCTTCAACATAAAAAGCACCAAGCAAGAACCTTTCTGATACCGTTCATCGAGTTGTAATCAGCCGGGCATCCCCGAACCCTTCTCCTCTTCCGTCTGTTGACGAGTAACAACCGGTGAACCATAACTACCCTATTCGTCCCTCTGTTTTACTACCCTGTGTGGAGACAGTCACCGGTCATGGTGACTGTCGATTAAGCCTTTATAATCCAGCCAGGTCTAGGGTCCGGTCAGTACCTGTTCGGGTTCGGTAGAACTCCGGTGAAGCTCCGGTTACCAAAACCCTCCTCTGTTTGAACTATCCGGACGTAAACCCCACCCTTTTGAACGACTCGAACCACAACCTTGATCTTGATCCCGAGCCTTGTCCGATTATAAACCCGCTGGTTCAGTTGTCGTGATCCTGTTCGAGCTCCGACTCGGACAGTCACCAAGTTTGGGTGACTGTCAGCAGTCTCCGATAATTAGTCCGGCTATAGTCCGGTCATGTTTTGTTCGTGATTATATTCCGATCCAATACTTGATGGTATTCTATTAGTTACTTTGCTTATTCGATATTATAATCAGTTATTAATATAAAGGTTATAATTATTGTTATAGGGTATCAAATCCGGAAGACGGGTCCAATAACCGGTCTTGCACGAAGTCCGGTCAACTTCCGGTCATGTCCCGTAATGAAAACGGTAAGGTTCGCTTACTATTATATCCTAATGGTTGATTGGTTATAATCTAATAATCTATTGACTATTACAAGGATTATGTGTGATGCGATGCGTAGTACCGTTAACCGTATCGAGAAATAGAGTAGTTACCGAGTCGACTCAGTGACTCGGTCAACACCACAGAATAGAACCCGGTCCAAGGACTAGACGAGGATTATTATTATAATTATAAGAATTATATATATAATACGAATAACGTACGGACTTGAATAATAATAATAAGAGAATAATAAACATATATAAAATATATATGTTTAATATACAAGATTCGATATATAAACGATATACTAGACTCGGGTTAGAAGTGTCTAGAGTTCTTTAGGTTCGCGTGCCAAGCTGTAATGGCCAGCTTTATTTCTTTTTGCCTAGGAAGACCAAACCCCGAGTTTAGGACTATCTAATATTTATCAGATTCTATATATATAAATTGTATATATGATATGTATCCTAAGTATTACAATCTAACAAGTCCCACGCGTAAAACGTTATCCATATATATAGGACATATAATTGTAATAAGAAGATTAGCTGAAGATATACGCAAAACGGTGAGTATCGTGAACTCCCCACTTTTACTGTTTTATTAAGTGTTTTCGGGGGAATACATGTCATTTATTAAAACTAGAATTGCTTTACATCATAAACGATTATCAATAGAATTAAAAGAAATATAATAGAAACGGGGACATAGAAACAACGAGGACAGTAGTACTGGACGGTATCCGCCATTTCCTTTCTTGCACGACTAAAGGGCAGGAAAAACCAGTGTCCAAGTAGAGGACCAATCCCGTCAAGGTCCAAATAGAGGGCGGAAACGGAAATGGGTATTCATCACAATCAGAGTGGTACCATCGATAAGAATGGCACGAACTATAATCGATATGATAGAATTGGGATTATATCGAATGGATATATAATACAGTTGGTTTTATAGAAGTATATTTTCCCCTTCCGAATTATAAATGTAAAGCATGTTTATAAAAGAATGTCTATAAAAGAATGTTTTATATAAAAAGAATTATCAATAAACGAACTGGCCATTCACTTTATAAATACACGACTCACCAACTTTATGTTGACAGAAACTATTTTTGGCATGTGTTCAGGTAACCCAACAGATATGATGACGTGGATCCTGGAAGACTAAAGACTGTTATTACCCTGGATTCCGCTGTGTAGCTCCGATAACCCGACCCGACGACCCGGCCACGTCAGGCAGGGTCGTTACAAGTTGGTATCAGAGCGGCGCTTAATAACAGTTTTGAAGTCTTTACTAATCCAGGATCTACCCGAATATTTTATAAAAAGAAATTTTGTTAGAAAAATATTTACGATATCAGAATTATTAAAAGAAAAATATCAGGCGATTAAATTTTTAGGTACCGAAAATGCCAAAACCATTATAAAGTTGGTGAGAAACATAACAGTATATTAGAAATCAGAATAATATCCACTACAGGATATTGCTAGAATGATTATGTGGGGGTAAATTGACAATTCTGTACACAATTGTGAATTTATATACATATTTAATTTCTGGGAAATCTTACAGGATATTAAGGCCATATGATATAAGAAGAATATAGAGCAGAAACCAGTATATTAACAGAAATCAGAAATAAGTCCAGATATAAAACACGAAAATTATAGAAGTATATATATAAATAGATATAAAAATTACAAAATTATTCTTCGATATTTTAATCAACTTGTACGAGAGTTTGAAATCGTATTTCACTCTTCGAGAGAAACTCGTTGATTATATCATTCGTCGCATCTCTCCGAAATTTCAGTCTTAATAATTATTCAAATCATTAACCTCACGGTTTATTCCAATAATTATAAACAGAATACGAATATTACGTTCCAACTTGAACATTCCTATGCTCGAGTTTCAGAAATATTATTTTTA